>JZRM01000213.1:0-52174 GCA_000963415.1 Blastocystis sp. subtype 6 | reverse complement strand
CATACTTTCCATCAGCAAGAGCCGGATACTCGACTCCCAGGATAGTAACAGGTGGAATAGGCTCCATAGTAGAATGATTTCTCAATCTGGAATATTGCAAATGAATAGATTCGAGAGATTTCTCATGCACGGACAGTGTGGGATCGTATGAAAATCAACGATAGTGATTGATCAGTTCTTCTGTGAAGACTTGGAGAAAACCGTGATTTTTACTATTTTTTAGAAAGCACAGAAAAGAATCAGAGAGACATTCAACAATAGAACGAAGTTGTGATAATTAGGAATCACCTTTATTTAGTTTTGTTTTAAACAGCTTACTATTTCTTTCTACTTGGATGAACAAAGGTTTGGATGCAAGCAACACAAGTTTTGATTCCTTTTCGTGTTGGTAATTCTGTAGATTCTGGTTCGACTGCAAACCCTCCAACCTTTGTTGTCCGCAAGAAGGCAATCGATATGACAAAAATTCAAACGGTGGGGAAAGATAATCTGGCAACAACTTTCTCCGGCAGTGCTCGAAACTTGTAAGAAGGTGGAATCGAATCACTATGAAAGGCTGTCGTCATTGGGTGTTCGAGTACTCGATTCAGAGGAAGTGGAGCGAAATGTTTTGGATCAGGCTGCTTCGTTGTCTGCAAAGGAAAGTCCAGAGTTCAAAAAGCGTACTCGTTCGTTTGCACTCTCATTATTCAGTGACTTCTCTATGTACCTATTCTTTGCCGAAAATCAGTACTGCCAATCTGAAGAAGCTGCAAGCACGATACAAGAATCAGGTTCAGGATGCAGATCCAACAGAACGAACCATGTCTTCGTTTCTGGACGATCCGAAGTTCTACGAGTACAAGCTGCGCGTGCTGTCGAACATCCTCCTGAGGCGAGAGGAGAAGCAGCGAAAGCAACGTCGCATTCTAGGAGGAGTTTTCCTGTAGAAATGAACTTGCTGCGCTCCCAGACGGACCGAAAACGCCAAGAGAGTTTGTTGGAGGAGTCGCTGGGGTAGGTGCCGAGACAGGGTGTAAGCGTA
The DNA here is from genome assembly GCA_000963415.1 of Blastocystis sp. subtype 6. Taxonomy (NCBI): domain Eukaryota; class Bigyra; order Opalinata; family Blastocystidae; genus Blastocystis; species Blastocystis sp. subtype 6. The sequence continues at coordinate 51,150 of JZRM01000213.1, read as the reverse complement.
GTCTTCCCTTGAAAGCGCTGCACAGAGAAGTGGAAAAGAAGGCATCGCCGAGCGAACATTCTGCCTTGGAGCAGGAGAAGGTCGATAAATCGGAGGAAATGACCAAGGAGACTGTGGGAGAGCGTGAGTTAGTCATGGCTGACAATTCCGTTCAACCGACTGATCAGCCTGTTCCTTCGATCGATGAGTCTGCTCAGTCAACTGAGAGTCGTATTCAATCACCGAAGAATCCTTTTCAGTCACAGAATAGTCCTCTTCAGTCACAGAACAATCCTCTTCAGTCAACTGCTAAACTTACGCAACCGGCTGGAGAAAACTCTCAACAGAAATCACGCACGAATCTCTCAAAGCTGCATTCGAAACGTCCGGCTGACTCTCCACAGTCTGCAGAACGATGCCCCATTTGCGACTATGTGTTTCCTCCCTCGATGTCTCTGCTTCGACGCACTCAACACGTGGACGAGTGTCTAACTCACCCTCGGCCGCAGCAATCAAGTACAGAAGACGTTCTCTGGGAGGCAGAGGAGGCACCACCCTCCTCGAAGAAGTCTCATTCCAAGTCGCACAAGTTGCACATTGATGTGCGAGGACGTGGACATCATGTAATTTTAGATGACGGCGATGACGCCTACTACATCTCGCTCGTTTCTTCTTACCTCGAATGGCGTCGTTCTGTTCATTCGCAGGACTCTTCACAGGACAGGGCATTTCAGGACTACCAGACACTGTCAAACGTGCTGAACGCATGGGACCCGTCGACTGCTTCATCTCTTTCCCTGTCGTCTCTTCATAAGCAACTGGAGACGTTCTACAAGTCAGAGCCTGCGCTGTTGCTTCCTTCGGGCCATGCGGTTCCAACGCATCTCTGGGAGATTCTCTATCCCTACCAGCAGAAGGGAGTGCTGTGGATGCTTGAACTGCATTCGCAGCAGATCGGCGGCATCATAGCAGATGAGATGGGTCTGGGGAAGACCATCCAGATCATCACAGTTCTGGTTATACTGAAGTTTACTCGCGAAGTGCTGCGTGTTGGCCGCTCGTTGCTTTCTCTGCCGCGTGCAGGGAAAGGAGAGGCCTCGAGTGCACCTCTAGAGCTGAATCAGTCTCATCGCCCCACTCTTGTAATCGTTCCCGCAACATTGCTAGGCCACTGGCTGCGAGAACTTCGCCGTTGGTGTCCTCTGCTGCGATCCGTGGTGGTTCACAGCTCAAGCCAAACCATGGCGAACCGCTCATTGTACTCAGTTCTGGGCCAGTGCAAGAAAAACGGTCGTTTTGACGTAATCATCACTACATATGAAGGGTTCCGAAAGGATCCGCAGTATCGCAAAACCTCCTGGTTTTATGCGATTCTCGACGAAGGAGGAAAGATCAAGAATGCAAAGGTGACGATTTCTCAAGAGTGCAAAAAGCTCCGCACACTGCATCGCATACTCATTTCAGGTACTCCGCTTCAAAACAATCTGAAAGAGTTGTGGTCCCTGATCGATTTTGTCTTTCCTGGTCGTCTGGGCACGTTGGAGGCCTTCGTGAGTGCATTTGTAATCCCCATTTCCAGGGGTATTTACTCGAATGCTAGCGCTAAAGCCGCTAACTTAGGTTACCAGTGTTCCTTGATTCTCCAAGACACGATCAACCCGATCATTCTTCGTCGATTAAAAAAAGTGTAGTCGAAACGTCCCTGTGAGGCATAGGATGTGAAAAAAGAGCTTCCTCCCAAAACTGAGCAGGTTCTGGCATGTCTTTTGTCACCACAGCAGGAGAAGTGTTACCTAGACTATCTGAATAGCGATTTGGTTCAGGCTTCGTTGGCAGGTCGTGCAATGCCCTTTAAGGCGATTGTACGCTTGAGGCAGATTTGCAATCATCCTGTTTTCTACCGCGGATGCGAGTCTGACAGAACAGCGATGAATCCCTACGTGGCCAACGTGGTGTTGCATCCACAGGATGGAATGTACGTGAGCGAGGAGTACACCAAGAAGAGCGGACTGAATGAGTTCAGCGATATCAGTGACATCAGTGAGTTGGACGACTCGATTGACCTTGACAAGGTGGACTGGCGAGAATCGTCCAAGATGGTCGTGCTGAACGAGGTCCTTCAGATCTGGAAGAAGGAAGGACACAAAGTGCTGGTGTACACACAGACCGTCTCTATGCTGAAGATTATCATCAACTATGTCGAGGAGCAGGGATTCTCGTATTGCGTGATGGACGGCAGCACTCCTGTGGTGAAGCGACAAGCTTTGGTTGATCTGTTCAACACAGATCCCGACATCTTTCTGTTTCTGCTCACCACCCGCGTTGGAGGGCTGGGAATCAACCTCGTCGGAGCTGACCGAGTGATCCTTTTCGATCCTGATTGGAACCCTTCGGTTGACATCCAGGCACGCGAGCGGTGCTGGCGAATCGGTCAGCAGCGACCCGTGACAATCTACCGGTTGATCACGAGTGGTACGATCGAGGAGAAGATCTACCACCGCCAGATTTTCAAGACGGTACTCTCAAACCGAGTGTTGGGAGAGGGGAACGACCTGTGTTCCTTCACCAGCACGAATCTGAACGATCTGTTTACTTATTGTTTGTCTCGAGCGAGAGAGTGATGCATAGCTAAGCGGTCGCGAGGGACGGAGACGGGAGAGATCTTTCCGGAGGGTGAAATCCTTCCAGATGACGTCGGATCGATGGTGGTGGAGCAGGAGTCTGTCGACGACGAGAAGGAAGAAGAGAGCGAGCAGGGCGACAAGGTCATTGCATGTCTGTTCAACCACCACGAGCTGAAATCGGTCTTCAACCACGAATTCGCCTTCAACAACACCGACGTCGTCACCATGTCGAGGCTGGATCGAGAGGCGCGCGAAGAGGCGGAGGAGCTGCAGCGTCAGCTGCGAGAGAGTCGGAGTCAGTACGCGTAGTGATGAGAAGGCGTTGCGAGCGTAGAGAGGAGAATCCCATGTTTGCATCGCTCGACGAGGAGGGCAAGGAGAGGCAGAGAGAGGCGGAGCTATCGTCTGTTGAGATATTGAAGCGACTGAGGCAGCGACAGCCCGCGCCGTCGCAGCAGGAGAGGAGGACGATTCCGCAGGCTCATTTCTCTGTAGGCATGTGAAGATAGCTCCATCCAAGATGGCAAACCAGATTCTTCACTACTTCAGAGTGCGGAAAGGACACAGGGCATCGACAGACAGCATTGTAACATACTTCAAAAAGTAGGAGTGAGGTGGGACATGCGATGTAGTCAAATCAAGGACAATGACAAGTATTTGTTCCGGAGATTGCTAAAGAGCTTCGCCAAGTTACACAACGATGTGTGGACTTTGCGAGAAGAATGGCTTTGCACTGTTTGTTAGCATATACATTTTGTTATTTCTGGGATGTTGGCAAGGGTATGTGGCTCTATATCACTCCGTTGATCTTTTAGACGATTCGGTATCCTATTCGCAATTGTGTTCGGTCTTTTTCTTTGGTTCGCGTGAATCGAGATTCTAATAGTGTAGTTAGCCGAGTCACAAAAGTCGTATATTAATGGAGAGTGGTTAAACTCCACAGACACATTCGAAGTGAAAGGTACAGCATTCTCGGTTTTCTATTCTCTAGACCCAGCAACAGGGAAGACTGTTGGTACGGTCATGAACTGTGACAGAAGTTACGCAGAGCAGGCCATTCAAGCTGCAAAAGCCGCTTTCCCCAAGTGGTCTGCAATGAATCCAACAGTAGGATCTGTTTGTTTGTTCCAGCGTAGGATCGTAGCGCTATACTGAATCGTCTGTATGATTTGCTAATCGAAAACAGGGAAGAACTGGCCAGGGTTATGACTCTCGAGAGCGGGAAGCCTATCCGCGAGTCTCGCGGTGAGGTGCAGTATGGAGCCAATTTCATCCGTTGGTTTGCAGAGGAGTCGAAGCACTTGCGCGGTCAAACCATCACGTCTCTCTCTTCGCCGTCCGCTCGCCAGCTGCTCACCATCTACCAGCCGGTGGGCGTCGTGGGCCTCATCTCCTCCTGGAACTTCCCGATCGCCATGATCACTCGGAAGATGGGAGCGGCTCTCTCGGTCGGCTGCACCTGTGTGCTGAAACCCCCCAGCGCCACCCCCATCTCCGCTCTCTATCTGGCCCTCCTCGCCGAAAAGGCGGGGATTCCCGCGGGAGTGTTCAACGTGGTGTCGTGCACATCGAAGAACGGAAAGGAGGTGGGGAAGGCTCTGCTGGAGTCGGAGGATGTGCGAGCCCTGTCCTTCACAGGCTCGACTTCGGTTGGCGAGTATCTGTACCGAGAGTCGTCGGGGTCGATGAAGAAGCTGGGTTTGGAGCTGGGGGGCAACGCGCCTTTCCTGGTGTTCAGCGACTGCGTGCTGGAGGACGCGGTGAATGGCGCGATCGCCTCGAAGTTCCGCAACTCGGGCCAGACGTGCATCTGCGCGAATCGGTTCCTCGTGGAGGATTCGATCTACGAGGAGTTCACGGCTCGACTGACGAAGAGAGTGCGAGATCTGAAGGTCTGCCATGGCTTGGAGGAGGAGTGCGAGATCGGTCCGCTGATCAACAGGGAGGCTGTGGAAAGCTGCGAGGAGAAGGTGAGGGATGTGGGCTCTGGGGATGGGGGTGAGTTCTAGGCGGTGGAGAAGGGGGCGCGAGTGATGTGTGGCGGCAGAAAGCATCGTTTGGGAGGGAATTTCTACGAACCGACGGTCCTTACGAACGTGTCGCGCGACATGAAAGTGTTCAGAGAGGAGAGCTTTGCTCCTATTGCGCCGATGTAGGCGAGGGCGAGGGCTGTCAGGTAGATTCCGCTTCTCTTCCGAGCAAGAGGCGATTGACATGGCGAACGACACGAGCGCGGGACTGGCTTCCTACGTCTACTCGAGAGACATCGGGCGATGTTTGCGCGTCTCGAGGGCGCTGGAGTATGGCATCGTGGGAGTGAACGAAGCTGTGCCGAGTGCTGCGGAGGCTCCGTTCGGAGGCGTGAAGCAGAGCGGGCTGGGAAGAGAAGGAGGGAAGTCTGGTCTGATGGAGTATGTGGAGGAGAAGTATATTTGTCTGGGAGATCTCGACCATTGGCTTGTTTGTTAACAAAGAAACGAGTGGAGTAATCGATCGGTGATCGTCGAGTAATCCAGGTCACTGGTGTCAAATGCGTCGACTAGTTTCGATCCGGGAAGCTTTGACTGAAATGCCTTCTTGCTGGAGGAGTACATCACTTTTTGTTTTATTGAACACAGTTCGGGAGTCCTTTTATAATAGGAAGAAGTGGCGAGTACCATGTGATAAGCAGCAGCTCTGCATGCTTTCGCTTTTCGGCATCCGTGAACTCAAAGTCAAAAACGACAAAACAAGTCTCGCTACTGGGGAGAGATTTGACCATGTCGTCCCAGGTTTCTTCTCGTTCTCCCTGCAGTGAATGGAGCGACAAACTCCCTACTTTTCGGTCGATGACAATCATTTCCATGTTGTCCACCTTCTGGATAGTGAATACGATGTATCTGCAATGCTTCCGCAGACGAAGCTGGTCATACTGCTGCGTACATTCATCAGAACACGTAATTCCTGACTAGTAGATAAAGGCAAATGACTTGGCAAACCATTGAATAGGATTTCAATGGCTGTATTTCAATCCATATCCCCTCACAGCGAAGCCTTCGAGTTCCTTCAACAAACATATATCACAACGTAAATGGCAATAAAAAGACACCTAGAACTTGTCCATACTAAACATGTTGTTCGTTCGTTCTTCCCGAGTTTCATTCCATATCTTTGCATACAAGCGCACATCCTACACTGAATCCCCCATCCCACTGCTACAGGCTTCTTGGCCAAGTACTCCAGAAAGGGAATCATCTCCAGGAGCTCCCTGTCGGACATGTCGTCGATGAACGGCACGCACTCGATTCCGTTCATCGGCTGGAACTGGTAGCTGACGGCGGAGTTGTCGATCATCACGACGGAGTCCAGACTTCGTCCCAGGAGCCCGAGATCCTTGACGAGGATGCCGCCGGAGTTCACGCAGTGGTTGCGGAAGAGGCGTGCGGCGATGCGGTGGTCGGGGTCCATCATGTCCAGGAGGGGATCGGCGTACTAGAGGTGAGGGGAGAGGCGATGCGGCACGATCTGGAGACTCGCTGTGTACACGACGACCTCGTAGATCTCGCTCATGCGTCGGATGAACTCCAGCGCCCCTGGACGCAGATAGACGTACACGTTGTAGTAGTCGCCCTCGATCTCCACGGGGATCACGTAGCTGCACTCCTCCGTCGGCTGGAACGTGGAGTGCACGAGGGTCTCGTCCAGGTCGAGAACGAGCGTCTTGCGACCGCTGTTCGTCGCAGACTGCTCGCCTAAAAACGGACCTGTAGGAGTCTCCAGAACGGACTCCTGCTTCTCGTCCTCACGGGGAGAGGTGACGGTTACCAAGGGATCCGTCATTCCTCCGAAGAGTTGGATCTCCTCGCCCACACTGTCGCAGAGACAGCAGAGGTAGTAGTAAAGACGTTTAAAAAACTAATACTTATCGAATTTTCAAAAAGCAACTCCTATTTTCTTCGGCTGTGCAAGTTCCTTCTCTTCTGGCTCTTCCTCGTTTTCAGATTCTTGAATGGAGACAAGAGGGCTTAGTTTCAACGTTCCATCTTCTTTTGCTGAATAAATCGCATCGCGGAGTTTCTTATGTTGGGAAACATGAAGTAACTGCTGTGGAATATGAGTTGTCTCCGTACGTGCAAAAATGATAGGGTTGGAAGCTTCAGGACGAATATCTACCGTAAAATCAAACGAACGAAAACTACCACAATCAGAAGCTTCTGATGAAGGTTTCTTCTTTGTTGTACTAGTTTTCTCCATATGAAAATAGGTATACAGAAACAACTATGAACTACTATTTCAAAACTCTACAGCCGAATCTCAATACAGACTGTTTTTTGTAGTGTCTGTTGAAACAAACAATAGGAAGGACATGGAGTGGTCTTTGATAATCGTTGATGTCTACGACTCCTTATTGTTCGATCTTTACTTTATTCCTACACTCGATACTATCAAAGCATCATGCCAGAACGTCTCTTTTCTTCAGTATGGCGAGATGCACGAAAAAACGGTGCGCCAATCAGAATCATAACCATCGAAAACAACAAAAGAAAGAGTATAGGAGATGTCGGAGTTAGATACTGTATGTATTACTTTGTTTGTATATGTTCTATTTGACTCGGGATTCGTATTTGATATCCTTCCTGCTAACCTGTTGTTGCTGATATTTGACTTTCACCGTAATGGAGTGTTCTAACATGTGATAGATGGGCCGAGAGATGAAGATTCGCAAAAGGAGAAAGCAAAGAAAAGCTCCTGATGCTCCCAAGAAAGCCTTGACTCCGTACATTATATTCAGTAAAGAGATTCGACCACGCATCAAAGCAAGTGTTGAACAGGGAACAAAGGTAGTAAAGACCGAGTTGTGCAATTCGTAGGTAACAGAGATTGTGCGTATAATCGCTGAAAAGTGGGCAGCGATGACAGACGAAGAAAAGGCTCCCTATGTGAAATTGGCAGAAGAAGATAAGTTGCGATATAGTCGGGAAATGAATGCATACGATGGTCCGCTTCACGTTCCTGTTGCCAAAAAGAGGGGTCATCAGAATAAAGCGCCTGTTGCTTTTAAACTCGGGATTGACGCCTAGGGTGCTCCAAAGCGGGCCATGTCTCCTTTCCTCTTTTTCTCGAACGAAAAAAGAGGTCAGATCCAGGCAGCAAATCCGAACATGAAGATCACAGAAGTCTCGGCGAAGCTGGGTGAAATCTGGCGAGACATGACAGATGAGGAGAAAGAGCCCTATGTGCAGAAGAGTCGCGAAGATCGCAATCGATATCATGCTCAGCAGGATGAGTTCCGCGGGAAGAATAATCAGCAAGCTGCTGTAGAGTCGATGGAGAGCGGTGATTCGTAGGTGAAGGTGCCCAGCAGTATCTCGGTTCCCATGAACTCGGAACTTTCTGGAAACCAGTGGAGTATTTCTCTGAACGAAGGCACGAGCAGCGCTATGTATCAACGCATGTACGATATCTCCCCGCAGAACACTTCCTTTACCAATATTTCCATCCCTATAGGATTCAATAGTATGTAGTGCCTCGGTTACGAAGCGATTGTTATTAAAATTACTTTAAACTCTCTTGTTTGTTCAAATATGTTTTCGTTGAAAGTAGATTCTTCGTGGGACACTTATATCATTGTTGCAGCTTTCGCGCTTTGCTTACTATATGGGTTGAAAAACCTCTGGTATACTATCACTGTGGGATATGGTCTGTGCGTCTCGATACAAGCAGGTATCATCTTTGTTTTGTACTATGACTGCATCTGGGATAATCCGGATCGTGTAAATGCGAATCTTCTTCTGTGCCATCTTATCATCAGTATTGCGTATGCACTTCGTCTGGTCTCCTTTATTACCATTCGGTCCTACAGTAAATCGTACATGGAAACTCAGCGAAGTAGACAAGTCATATCCCGTTCTATTTCTGGAACGGTGTGCATGGTATTCATGTGTGGCTGCATCTATTTCTTCATGACTTCGCCTGTTCTGGCGCATGCGCGCTCATTGAGGATGCATTACCCAATAAACATCCCAATTCGTATTATCGGACTTTACATCATGGCTTCTGGGCTGTTTATTGAGAGCACTGCTGATATGCAAAAGTCTGCATTCAAGAAGGACCATCCAACAAGTTTCTGCTCGAAAGGTCTTTATAAGTACGTGCGCATGCCCAACTACTTCGGAGAAATGCTTTTCTGGACAGGCAGTCTCGTAGCTGCATTTGCTTCCAAGATGCAACCGTATGTTATGATTTCGAGTATTCTTGGTGTAATAAGCTCCGTGATGATCATGTTCGCCTCGGGTGCAACGTTGGATAAGAAACAGTTGCAAAACTATGGAAATGATCCTGAGTATTTGGAGTATCGCAGGAAGACTCCTGTGATCATTCCTCTAATTCCTCTCTACTCACTGACCTTGGAGAAGCCGAAGGATGAGTAATATTGTACTCTTGTATTGTTTGTTTTTACAAAAACTCCTTTCATTTTTGTTATTTTGATGGAAGAGAAGAATAGCATTGAACTACAGTTTCGAAATGGAGATGATCTGTTCAACAACTACAGTATAGGAATCATTCGTCAAGTTGTTGACAAATCAGAGTATCTGATTGACGGTCAAATATCCTAACTATGTAGAACTACGATCCAACAAAAAAGGGAGGAGATGCGTCAATTGGTGGGAGGGAAGTATTTGGAAATGCTGAATGTGTCAGATACAATAACAGAAATGAGCCAGGAATTTAGCAACATTTCTTCGTCGGTGAACGAGATCATTTCGGTTTTTGTCATTTCGTTGTTGTTACTCCAAGGTTTGTAGTAAGCTGAACGAAAGTTATCTCTACGCTCCTGATAAGGAAGATCAAACAGAGGATATAACCCCTGATTCCCTATGGGAGCGGTATGACAGAAATGAAATGCTGCGGCTTGCTACTGATCTTCGTACATTCAACTCACGAGGTTCGTCTATTCACCTCACTCAAGCCTAGAAGTTTCAAAGTACTCTTCTCTCTACAGTGAGTTCCAAACGGTTTTCCCTCGATTCGCAGCTCAGCAGTGTGTGAAATTACTCTTAGTCGACTCCTCGCTCTCCCCTACACATCAGATGGAGCTATTCACGGCCTATTTCCTCTTCCTCTCTCCATCCACAGAGACATCCCCAGTTTCCACTGTTTCCACTTTTTTGCAGAATGCGAGTGATCCAATTACCTCGGAACTGGCTTCTCCTTCTCTTGAGTCTCTGCTTCGTTCAATTCGCTTCATCCATACCGCTCTCCACGCAGTCATTTCTTTTTTACAAGCGTCTGAATCTTACAGCATTTTCGCTTCCCACTTTCCCTCGCTTTCTTCTTCATGGCGCCAGGATAATCAGGAAGCTCTCATATCGCTTCTTCAAGACTGGACAAAGTCTCAGATCGCTCATGTGACGACTGCAGCTTCTACAGTAGTTTCTGCGATTCTAACGATCTCTTCGTTAGCAAAGATGAAACGTCAGACAAGTTCTCTCCTCGAGTCTCTAGGTACGTGCAAGAGATATCTGATTATAAGAGCCGGAATGGCACGAAACACTAGCGTACTTGGCCATGTCAGAAGACCCTTTTCATCAGATGTTCGATTCGTTGTTCCAGAAGCAGTCGCAGGGATTGATTGTACAGTGTTTCGAGATGATGCAGAATCGTATGGAGGGTGTAATTGGAAAGATGTGTGAATGGGTGTTAGACAATTGCGAGGAGACGATCGACCAGTCGATCGTCCATCCTATTTTTGATGTGTTTTCTGATTTAACTGAGCTGGATTTTGGTCTCTCGTACCATTCTTGCTATGATATTCATTAGAAACGAATTGAAGAGTATTGTGGAAAAGGAAACACAAAATTTGTTCCATTTTCTGTTTCAATCGATTTATCAAATGCAAGTGTCATCGACGAATTCACACCTGATTATTGCTTACACCTCTTTTATGATGGAAACCACCTTTTATTCCATTTCCAGCCAATATTCTATCCAGGAATCTTCGTAGGAATGCTCACCGGTATCGATTATAGTGTGTTACACGACTTCCAAACATGCTTTGTTTCGCATATTGATTCGTGGATGAATGGTTCGCTCGCTGTGCAATCTGCTTTACACGAATATATGGAATCAATAAACTGGGGAATGCGTGATCATCGTATCGTTTGTTACGCTGTAACGAATAGAATGGCTGGAGTCGATAAGTGGTTGGAGAGAGTTTTCATTAAGTGAAGAAGATGGTCAAAACGATTCTGTGTTCGTCCCGGGCGTTTGTTCTTCCGTGTTGACAGATCTCCTAATGCATGTGTGTCATCTTCTTGATGATATCAACACTCTCTCTTCTAATGTGGAGTTCGTGTCGAAGTGTCGTAAAGAGACACTTTGCAGTGCTTATCAGTGCATCACCCTACACTACAAAAACGAGCTTGAGATGGTATTGAAAGCACATCCGCTCATCGCATCGCCTGGGTTGCTGATGGTAGTCTATCTTTGTTGGCTTACCCTTAGCTTCTTTTTGACATTCACTTCCTCAGAAAACTGATTCAGTCACTCGATATGAAGGATGTGATGGAGAGAATAGGTCAGATAGAAGCGGTTGTGATGGAAGAAGTAGATCCTGTGGATTGGACACTTGCTGAATCATATATGGAAATGGCTCTGAATGACTTTATCTCCAGCATGGCATTGCTGATCAGTCCGCTGCTTCCTGAAGATTACGAGATGCAGAATACTGTTATGGTAAAGTCTCTTACAAGGAATACGAATATCCTGTTTACTCCGGTGGAAAAGTTTGCTTCGTATCCTATATCTTCTCAACCTATGCAACTGTTGTTGCAATCATATCTAAAAGGAATGTGGACGTGTTTGTTGCAAAAAAGTATACTGAAGGCAATATCTTCAGGCAATTCCATGCAGTTCTTGGACAAATCAACAGAACGATAGCTACACTTGTTACACTCCTCTTTCTGTAGTAGAATATACAAGGCACACCATGTAGTCATGTAAGTACATTGGAGTCCGAGTTTCAGTGAAGCAAAATAGACCCTTGAATTATACAGTATAGGATACAGTAAAGCATAAACAAGAGACAATAAATCACGGAATTGAAGTAGAGAGGAATCTAAAAAAAGAAAACAGAGCGTCTCCGTAGTGATCTCTCTTATGACACAGAACCACATTGACTTCATACTCATTTAAAACCTTTAAGAGTAGATATATTCATCGTAGGGATAATAGAGTATCCGTTAAAGAACTGAAATAAAATAGATATCTTCTGTCACACGAACTTACCGTATAAATATATTTTTGAGGGTGCAACACAATAGATGATTGCACCGAACCATAGTAATATGAAGGAAAATGAGAATTCGAAGAGTGGCCAGACAGTTTTAGGAGAATGTGAAGATAGTTACCACTTTGAAGTAACTATTTGCGATCATAAAAGTAGCTACAAGGCGAAGAAACTAATGAGTAGATAACAAATATGGATGCAGTTGTGACGACAATCCGCTGTGTCTGTATCTATATCTTATATTCTGTGACAAGTAGATGCAAATTAAAAATAGGTGATATTTCTTCGATCATTGCACGTTGTGATGAAGAATTAACTAAGTTGAGAAAACCTGCACGGAATGTTGATATTCCTGCCGGCTTGGAGAATAATGGAAACTGGTGTTTCATAAATGTAGTTTTGCAATGTCTCTTTTCATTATGGCCCTTCCGGTGTCTTCTGTATTGATTTAATCTTGTCTAACTATGTAGTATGCAGCACAGCTGCTCTGATCACAGTAGTACAGTTTATTCTCTCCAGAAATTATTCGCTTCGATGGCTCTCTCTCCTAAGTCAGTTGTGTCTCCTTCAGAATTTGTCTCCGCCCTTCCAGTTGACTCCTCCTCTCCTCAGAGTGCTATTTCTTTTTTCAGTACCCTTCTTAGTCTTCTGAGCAATGCATGTGATGATCGTGACCCCTCTTCATCAGTGTTTTTCTCCTTCTCCTACTATCTAGCAATCCATTTCTTCCTGTTTCACAGGTGTTCGATGTCCTACAGAGTGCTGTCTCCATTGTCGTCGTGTGTTTTTCGACTCTGAACCATTCACATTTCTCGTATTTCCACTCTTTGGAAGTCATCCTGTAGGAATGTGATTCAAAACTTTGCAAACGACTTGAGGATGCGTTACAACCTCTTTTTTCCACAATGAAGCCTTCTTCTTCGCAGCCCTTTTTTTGTCCTTCGTATCGATCGACCTTGTTATGATAACAAGATGTAAACGAAACAGTTCTGCAGAGTCCTTAGTGAGAATCAGTCAGCTGCCCTCGCTACTTTCGGTCCATCTTCATGATTCCACTTTCACCTCGCAAGACCCTAGTCCTGTGGGTATCCCAAACAGGCTCAATTTCAGTCAGTTCAGTTCGTTGGTGGGTGATAGGATGCGTTGTCATGTAGGATAGTTCGATTGACGTCTCATCCTACCAACTGGCAGCTATGGTGTTTTATCATAAGCAGGGGCCTGCAAATCATTATACGTGTGCTGTTCGTCGGAATAGCAAGTGGTTTCATTGCAATGACGGATATGTTAAGGAGTTTAATCCTACAGTAATCGATGGTAATTGTTGTTTTATGGTCATCATCAGTCACTGCGCAGCCTTGGATTCCCGTTACACAGCCCCAAATAGCATACTCAGTGAATGCACGCTCGTTTCATCATCGTTTGTCTGAAATTGAATCAGCCAATCAGAGTGACTCTGCTCCTTCTGATACCAATGAATCGGTGTTAAGTCATACACGTGACGACTGTGTCTCTTTTTAATCATAGTTAGTGAAATTGCCTACTTTTTTTGCCGTGACCGTAAGGGAAGCACTCCATCTGTTGACTCAATTTTAATGCAAAATGATACTTCCAATGAATCCCCTGTAGTTGTTGGGAAGGGAAAGACAGTTAGCAAAGTACCTCCGGAAGCTGAGATGGAGTTAGAATCACGGAAAAGTGAAGGAGATTCTTCACCTCTTACAATGGAGCCTGCTACTCCCATGGGTTGTTTAAAAACTCGATCAACCCCTGCTTTGATAGTTGCCAAAAAGTCCATTCCTATTAGTCGCTCACGACAGGGTCGTCCTAGAAGAAGTCGCGGATACGGACGTTCTACTCGTGGCCGTTTGCAAGGAGGTTCTAATAACCGCAAAGGAACTCGTACGATTCGAGGTAAAGGTGGTGTCATTCTCACTGAGCCGTCTGACAATGACATTCCCAATGATACTCCTAATGATACTCCTAATGATACTCCTAATGATACTCCTAATGACACCTTACAAAAGGTTCGTTTGAGTAGAGAATCAAAATCGCAAGTGTCGCGGAATGATTTATTATTATCACTTCGAGTGTTGTCGGGGACTCATGACACTCCTACGCCTCCTAGTGTAATTCGTATGTGTAACGACTATAACTCGGTGGTAACATCCGAGTTACAGCAGCTTCTTATGTTATACGATCATACACGAGGCACAAAACGATCATCTCCTGGGTCTTATCCTAATCAATTCAATGAGCACGATGTTGTCGCGCTTCGTCGTTTTGTGGATGACAACCGCGAAAACATAAAAAGACTAGAGAGCATCATTTCCTTCCTTCAGGAAATTCAAACTCTAGGGGAAAAGGCAGTGAATCGAATCTCTCCCGATGCAGAAAAAGGGGGAAGTGCAACAGCGCAACTCCCGAAAGATGGAAGAGTCTGTACCGTTTTGTAGTTCTCTTTGTAACAGTACTATATAGTTATATTCGTTCTGATGTCTTCGAGAAGATTCCTGCAGAAAAGGAGCAATTCAAGGAGTCTTTATATGCCGGAATTGGAGATAAGGAGATCCAAACTATTCTCACTGATTTTGATTATCAGCAGCCCTTTGCTGCGTTTATCTTGCAACTACTACAAGCACTTCAAAATCGATTAACAACTGTTAAAGTAATATCACTGCATTTTCTTCAGATATAGAGGGTATTATGTAATAGTGACTCAACAGTATTTGTATCGACGACGCAATTGTTACAGTTCATAAGAGGAACAGATCTGGTGAATGTCGCTATTTCGTCTGTTAAAACAGATCCGTTACTTGCTGGCACATATCAGAAGGCTGTTTCCCATGAAAGCGATGATTCAGTTGAAGTGCATCTTGTTTGTTTTTTGCTGCAGTATGTAAGCCAATCGGATCAAGAGGATCAAAATACGTGTTCTCATGGTCGTTTTGATCCGTTGTGTACGATTTCGATCCATTTGGGACATAGATTTTCGGCGTCATTTTAAGGGAATCCCTGCAGAACTTCAATCTGAGATGAAGAATGGAGCACCTACGATTCCATTTCGATTTTATTCGAAGGAAGAGGTATTCTGTCCAAAATGTTCGGAAAAGTAAATTATCGAGTGTTTTTGAACCTTAGATATACCCATGACATAAGGTCGGCAGTTGAGAATGCTGAGCAATATCATCGCCTTTATATATTAATTGATCGATGGCTCAGTAAAAAGGAACCTACTTCTCGTATTCCGAAAATGTGGTCGTATTTTGTTTAGGCAAAGCTGATCGATATTACATTTCCCTAAAGTTTTGGAAGCAGTTTTGTCGTCTCGTGGAAAGTCAATACATCATTCAGAAGTACCCTTCAATGTCGTAGTTTCAAAGAACTATTATTCCTAGGATCACGTGGCAAATGATAAAACGCGGTTGTAACGACTCTCTAAATGCAACTTCTGCAATTCTTTGTGTATATTTTGAAAAGGGGGTTTCCTTTAGCCGCATCGAAGGTTACAATTGGACTTGAATAATAGCGAAAAGCTGGGGGTTTCTGAAGAAGTATGGAATCACGTGAAAAAGGTATTTCCATTATCTGTTGCACTGCCAATGTACATTCGTTTTGTATCCTTCTTTTTAGTGAGACTCCTCCTTGTCCATATTGTAAAGCAGATGACTTACGGGGAAGCATATTTGCAGGGCAGGAATCGGTGAGTGAAACATCTATGACCATTCGAAATGAAACTTCCATTCATGTGAAGCAGGAGCCTGTTGATGAGGGTATGGCGCAGAATTTTACAAATATGCGTGATGCAGAATATCTTTATTCGAGAGTAAATAGGAGTACTCTTGATGGAGATGGCTTTATTCCTGCTTTGGAGAGAGTTTCATCAGATGGGGTTTCATTACCTTCCTCTATTCCCTATCCTACAGCTTCTACGGCTTTCTCTCCCAATCGACAGCTCTCTGCGATGCAGCAACAGTCTACTGTTTCTCAAATCTCCAAAACTCAGACTTCCCGTGCTACTTCCATTGTTGCATCAAGTCACATGGGTGCAGCAAGTGGTGTCACTGTTCCCAATGTTTCTAATGCTCCCAACGCCTCGAATAACCTAAGAAGGTCGAGCGAATCCGGGATGCCCAGCAAGGAGAGGTTATCGAGTTTGTGGAATCCCAACTGGGGGAAACTCAACCCAGAGCGGTTGTTTGACAAGGTCTTAGAAGGCGACATCTCGACAGATTGTTTATGGGTCGATGGACTGCGACCTTCTCAGCGGAGAGAGCGATTATTGCTTGACAAAAGTATAAATGAATTACTGCATAGGAAAGAATCGTAGGGGTTTTGAAGTTCTCTGAAGTAGGGTGTCTATTAGTTATTTTTCAAATAAAACTGTAATTCGTGATGGATATTACTTTTTCGTCCCCTCTACTTGGCTTCAACGATGGCGCTACTGGATGCAGATTGATCCTGCCTATGATATGGACGAAAAGGTGCGGAATGACGTTTATCTTACAATCAAACAAATACCGCGGTTGCCTTTCTGTGAGCATAAAAAGTTCGTGATTCCTGGCTACATGTATCGCTTTTTGGAACTGTACACATCAGTTCCATTGCAGGTACTTTTTGGGAATTCCCATAATCTGAAGGATATTTGCAGTGATCCAGACAAGCGGGTGGAGTTGATTAACGGAAAGGAAATGATGCGACTGCTGGAGGATTTTCAGTGTGAACAACCGTTATCTGGCTTTTTCTTTGAAGATGGAGAAAATCATGTAATCAATATTTTTCAAGACATGTGTGATCATTGCCAGGATATAGAGGTATTTTTGATTTCCACTAATCAGCAGTATCAACGTCATCGGGATTATGTACGCGGAGTGCCATTTCAGCGGATGGTTATTAGTCCGATCGCGGAAGTTCCAGACATCAGCAGCGAGCGCCAATTGCTGTTGGTTCAAGAAGATCCCTACAGTACGTCAAATGAGAATAGTGAGAAATAGTCACGTGGGTAGAGCGACTGGATCCATTGGCTCTGGGATATCAATTGAAATTGGTGATCCATAACAAGACAGACTGGGCAATGGAGTGCTTTCGACTGATGACAAGAGAGAGGGTTGTCGACGAAGCCAAGTCACTACGAGAGAATGGAATTGATGCTGAGTCCATAGTGTATATTGCAATGAATAAATAATGACACACCTTGACTATTTTGTTAACAAACACAACATGTAGCAAAGTTAGACTCCTCGATTTCTTCTAAATCCATGGATTTGTTATTATGGAGAGAAACAGTGTCTGCTTGGAGAAGAATTGATATGCTTAAAGGGAGATTATAGGGAGCCAGTGAAGAATCCCCTAAGGTCATAATTTGCTGATGGAGAGGAACAAGCTAGCTGACACAAGGAATACAAGGAGTACTTGATGCAGCAGAAGAAGACACAATTCCATCAGACGACTTGTACTTGCTAAAAATACTGAACACAGAGGGATAAAAAAGGTCACTCCGACTTGATTGTAGTTGTTCCTACACTCAAAAAGAAGACATTCGACTACTTGCAGCACTTCTTGCCATGATTCTCCAACTAAGCTTGAATTCATCAGTATTCATGTACCTTATATATAATGCAGCAACACTGTAATAATCCATCCGCCCTATCTCTTAAAAGCTAACAAGCACCTACAGTTTGATATAATCATATGTATTTAGATTGTCTGCTATATCTTTCGCAAAAACGTAGACTCTCCGGCAATAACGCACCATCTACTTTTCAGCACACTATTTCGCGCTCACATTCGACATCGATTTGTAGTAGATACACCCACGATGTTGATTTCGACTCACATAGAGAATTTTCTCAATAATGTTGAGTTCTTCATCTAACAGCTGTAGAATCTCGTAGCTGCGCTTTGTATCGAAATTACAGGTGCGCTTTGACCTCACTTCACTCTTTGGAGTGAGTTGCCGTTTTCTATTCATTTTTTGTGGATTAGCTGTGTGGATGGAAATCGAGCCAGACAAACAGAAGAAAAGTATGTACACAGTCTCACACCTATCATCCTCTAGACTCCGTTTTTCTTCAGTACTTGGATCCACAAACGATTTATCAATATAATGACACTCCAGAAGACATTCCCATGCCGTTTTTACCTTTTTCATGTGATTCCATGTAGTCCTTGCGAATTTGAAAACGAGGTGCGCAAGTCCGCAATCGATATGGAGGAGTGGGAGAAGAAACAGAAGGGTTCCTGAAACTTTCATTTGTTCACAAAATAGAGAAGGAGTTGAAGGGATCGCATCGAAGTCACCGTTTCCTCGAGACTCCGAATCCAATCTCTGTTCCTGATGGAGCGAATCCGATCCCTTTTATTATAAACGAAGTCCGCAATGCCCAGCAAGAAATCCGAATTCTCCAGATGCTATTAAACAGCGTTACTTCTCCCGAGAGCGTTTCGTTCCAGTACACATCTCGCCGTCGAATCACGCCTTCCGTGCTTCCTGATGATGATTACCACAAAACACATCGCACGTTGATAGCAAACCTCGAGTCGAGTTACCTTCTCTTCAGCGAAGCCAGCAGCTTCTTCTCCACCGAAATCGAAAGTATGCACGACCTGGTGACCAGGTGATCTTTTCGTGTTGCATCGACCACTAGACAGCGAAACTTTTTTAGCGACCTTCTTTACTATCGACAACTCGTGAATGTCATGATTTATCACGGCTCTGAACTCACCTTCGTACGAAATGTTGATCCACTGCTCGCCTATTGCGGGTATGAAAACAAACAAGACATTGATGCTTGCTTACGCATTTTCCCGGGACGCTCGGGATATATTCAGATGAAACCACACGACACTTCTTGTTATTCTTATCTTTGCATCACAACCGTACTAATAGATGATTCCAGATCCTACGAATCTGTTTTTGAGTGATTTCTGCACTCTTCCTTTCATGTCCAGATTTCACGCGAAAATGGTCGAATCTTCTCCATTCGCATCCACTCTGAGTGAACGGAGGAATGAGAGCCCCTACACACGGCTTAATCTTCATACTGTCAACTGTACCTACCACTCCGTTCTCTGCCGTCAGCTCTTCCAGATGCTTTATGGGGGATGTCTGCTTTTGCTAAACCAAGAGACGACGCCTTGTGCGGTGGATGTGGGAAATGAAAGTGTTCTACTGACAGTGGATACGGTGTTCAGCATCAAGATTGAATTGAAAACCGCTCCTGATGTGCTGGTCGACGAGAAAGCATTGTCTGCCCTTCTGGAGAACAAGTGGAGTTTCGTCGTCACGTGAATTGTAGAAACGAATGTGCCAACTCCCTGTTAAAAGTGTTAGAGACATTTAACACGTCGTTTCTAGAGGGATTGCTAAAGCAGTTTTACGCCAACTTGCACACAAATAAACACCACTTGCCAATTACCTATGTGACCGACACGGCGTTCAAGGATTCGCTGATGCTGCGGCTGGCGACGTGCGCCTGCCAGCAGTTCCTCTTTTTATATCGCAAATTGTTCCTGAGCTATTTTGTGTTTGTGCTGAGCCTCCAGTTTGAGTGGGAAATGTTTTCTACTTTTCATCTAGTTCTCTGGTGTATAGCAACATCGAACTAACCATGGCGGACTCGAAGCTGGCGATCAAGCGCTCGAGAATGAACGACCTCTACACAATCACCGTCATCTTCAAGACCTTCGGCATCTCGAACTTCATCTGCGTGTCGCCCGATGGAGTCACGGTCAATGGGAAGGAGTACCTCTCTCTGTTTGAGGCGTTTTCGGGTGTGCTGTGCTTCTTTATGCAGGACATTCGCCTGCTCTACTTGTTGCGATGGGGTTCAGTCTTAACGGTAGAAATGCGTGTCTGCAGCAGAAGCTGGAAATCAACATCGACCTGGGAAATGACCTGACCGTGATGAATGGAAATGGGGTCATAACCGTCATTTCCTTCGACTATCTGATCCCGTCAGCTGTTGCCTTTTATCATGCCTTTGTCATGTACTGCAATCAGGGCACTGTCATCAACAAAGACTCTGGCTGGATCCGGATTGGAAGAAGGGATAGAAAGAACAAAGAATGTCCTGTTTGTTCCAAATCTGACTTTAACAAACACTCCACGCATAGCAATTAGAAGCCAAAGCCGGCGAAAGGATCAATCGCGGAGGCGCTCGAGCTGAAGCCATAGCTCTGAGCAGGCTGTTGAGCGGGCTGCTGAGGAGCGCCGAATCCGAAGTTCTGAGCAGACTGTTGCATCGGCTGCTGAGGAGCGAATCCGAAGTTCTGAGCAGGCTGCTGAGCTCCAAAACCAAAGTTCTGGGCAGGTTGTTGCATGGGCTGCTGCTGAGCTCCAAAACCGAAGTTCTGGGCAGGTTGTTGCATGGGCTGCTGAGCTCCAAAACCGAAGTTCTGAGCTGGCTGCTGCATGGGCTGCTGCTGAGCGCCGAATCCGAAGTTCTGTGTGGATTGCGCAGGCTGCTGAGGAGCGCTGAATCCAAAGTCGAAGGGATTCGCAGCAGCCGCAGGCTGTGTGGACTGAGCGGGAGCTCCGAAGCCGAAATCGAAGGGATTGGCTTCTGCAGGCTGTGGCTCAGGTGCAGGCTCGGAGGGTGTGTTTCCGAACAAGGCGTTGCCTCCGTTGGAGGAGAAGATGTCGTAGGCATTGCTGTTGGTGCTAGGAGTGGTAGGCTGGGGTGTCTTCATGTGAGGCGATTTCACAGGAGTCGTGTTCGAAGCAGGACCAAAGAAGCCACCAGAGGACGATCCGAACAGATCTGCAGCCTTGTTGCTGCCAAAGAGATCAGCAGCAGTGGGCTGGGCAGGTTGAGCCTGAGGTTGCTGAGGTTGAGGTTGTTGAGCAGGCTGAGCGCCGAAGAAGCCCGTGGCAGGTTGCGGCTCGGCAGCAGCCTCGAAGGCAGGAGCGTGCGGAGCAGAGTAGTCGGGCTTAGCGATCTCCGGAGCGGCGTAGGCATCGGTCTTGAGGGTGTTCGCCTCCTCCTCTCGCTCCTCCTCGGAGTCTTCAGGAGGATTGTACTCGGGAGCGCCGTTGATGCGCATTTCGTCCACGTAGGTCTGCAGGAAGGACAGCGACTCGTCCACCTCGAAGGAAGTGTCTTCCAGGGCAGAGGGGAATGCAACGGAGAGCAGACCCATGCCCTCCATCATGGTCTTGAACATGAGACCACGCTGCTGCAGATCCACAAAGCGAGAGAGGCAGCACTCCTTCATCACCAGATCCGCGTCTTCGGTCAGAGTTCCCATGCGACTGCAGTTCTTCATGATGGCGTTGATGCAGTAGCCCTTCGTCTCCACGTCGCTCAGACGCTCGAACAGCATGCAGAGACGACGCACCACCTCCTCCATGCCCACCTCGGCAGTGTCTCCGTACTGTCCCAGAATGAAGGCCAGCACCTGCACAAACACCACTGGCAACTTGGGCTCGTCCATCAGCTCGAGGTACATCGCCACGGCCTCTCCTCGCAACTGGTAGTCGATGTCGGGGTCTCCCTGTCCCTCCTCCAGCAGCTTCATCACAGTGGACGCAACGTTGTTGGGCACCATGTCTCCCGCAGCGAGGAAGAGCTGGGTGATGGTCTTGATGTACCAGGAAGGGTTGGGGGCGAATCGCTCCGCCAGGTCATTGACGCGGTTGATGAGCAGCACCTGGAAGTACTCGTCGTTCGTGGTCTTCAGGAAGTCCAGCATCTTATCGATCACCACCTGCACGTTGTTCTCGTTGCTGATCGCGAAGAGGAGGTCGATGGCCTTGCGGCGGAGAGCCTCGTCGTCGCTCTGCAGACAGTTCATCACAGCCATCTGGTGCTTCGCGGCCACTGTGGGGTTCTCCTTCACCATCTCTCCGAGCGCCATGAGACCGAGGTACTTGAGGTTGGGGAGAGGGTTGTTGATGAAGAAGGCGGTGGCCTTGCTGGCGGAGGCGAGCAGTTCCTGGTTGGGGTAGATGTGCACCACGCAGCGGATGCACTCGTAGCTGATGGCGTGGCCGATGGCCGTGCCGGCATCGGCGCAGGACATGGTCTGCGCGATCACCGCGTACATCTTCTCCGAGATGGTCTGGTCGCCGTAGCCCAGACGAGCCAGAAGGCGCACGATCTTGATCTGGATCCAAGGCGCCGGGACGTTGTGGTAGTCGTAGTCGCGAGGCAGGCGATGGTCCACGATTTGCTTCAGGATGCTCACCAGAGAAGGCACCAGGTTCTTGCCGATCGAGGGGTCGTCCTTGCACATGTCGTCCAGCAGGACCACAGACGCCGTCATCACAGACGGGTCCGCGTCGCACAGCAGCTTGCACACGTCGTCAACCAGGTGGGAAATGCTGTCCTTGTCCAGCTGGTAGAAGCGGTGGAGCGCCAGGATGGCGCGCTTGCGGACGAACTCGCGCTTGTGGTGGAGCAGATTCGACACAGGACCAATAACGGCAGGAATCATCTCTTTGGTGATCAGCAGGGAAGTAGCAACCAGAGCGTTCGCCACCTCAGTGTGGTCGTTAGACGACATATCCTAGAGTCGTACCAGGGAGAAAACGATACCTTTTGAAGCATGTTAATGACCATGAAACGGAACTCGTGTTCGGGTCCAATACAGCAGGAAGCAGCCAAATATCCAACCTTCTTCAGGTACACGTTGGGATTGGCAGAGAGCTACAAGTCGATCCAGACCACAGCCCACTACCTCAATGCACTTAATGTATCCAAACGAGCAGTCATGACCTAGCATTTCACAGTAGATCATACGCAGCATGTTCTCCTTTGTGGTGCGCTATCAGTAAGACAAGAGCAGCAATCCTCACGTTATCGCATTTCGTATCCATAATCTTCTTCTTCAAAACTGAGATTTCATTCACCACAATATTATCTTCCTCTTGTTTGGTTTTGCTATCACCGATAGCTTTTACAAATTCGATAAACTCCCTTGACAGATTGGAGGGAACAGACATTGTATATATAAGATTTTCTGAATTGCTTCATCCTGATATAATGCCGTGATTAGTCCCGAATGTTTGCTTTATATGGGAAGGATGACTATTTGAGGCAGTATTCAGGCCCATTTACAATTGGGACGCTCTCTTAATTCTCTATTATTCTGCAATATGAGTGACAAGGTGAGGCAGCGAAATATCCTATATAGCAAACTTAACCAGGACGACAAGTTAAGTATAGATGGTCAAGATTGATGTATCTCTTGAAGTATAGAGCAAGCTGAAGTGGTGGAGTACATACGGAGTGACCTAATCAAGCAACGGAATTTGTACAGAGTAACGATATCTTGACTTTCGTAACCATGCAGTATGTTTATTCCATATTAATAGCGCTCATTGGGATTGGATGTTTATACGGAATGACTCAGGAGCAATGGGGACTTCTGCCGAATGTTGTCAGAGTACTGACTATAGGGAGATACGACTATGTTATGGCAACCCCTAATTTGAGCGCGTGTGTTGTTATCTGTACACTTACTGTACTATTGCCCTCTCAACTTTATTGTAGGTGTTATTCACTTTGTGGCCTTGGATGCGAATTTGTTTTTATGTTTCTTTAGCAGTTCCTTTTCTTGTAAACTTTGCCTGGATAGTACTCTGTCAATTGAAGTGGAAAGAAGCCAACTATGGCTTGTGCATGTTGCCTGACGTTTGTTTATTGCTTCCAATCATCTCCTACTATATTGAAAAGCGGAATCGTAAGTTGTGGAGTCAATTAGACCATTTGGAAGAAATGAGTAATAAGTTTAAAGTGGTATGATGTGTTTTCCTCAAACAGTCGAAGGTTTCAGAGTTTTCATTGTAGGCTGATGACGTTCCTCTTCAATTAATCCCTCAGAAATGCTTCCATTATCTTGCTGTTCTTTGAGATGTCGGTCGTGAATTCGTTTGCACTTTGGGCAGTTTTCCATTGATTTAAAGCAGTTCTTGTGATAGACGCTCTATATGTCAATTCTATCTTCAGAGAGTACATTACAACGACGACAAATTGTTGTGGTTTCAAACTGAAAAGGATAAATTGCTGGCTCCTTTCCACAAATTTCACAAACAAATCCTTTTGCTTTGCACAACTACACTAACAACAGCAATAAACAAGTACCAAGCAGTCCTGTGTAATATGTTTATTGAGACGCGCTATCACTTCTTTTAACCACGGAATCAACTTATCGTTCTTCATCTACATATCATGCCTTATATGCAATGAATACATCCTCAAAATCTTTGATTGACAACATCTCAGTGCCCATCATAAAGTATAGTCGTGGCTCCAAAATATGTAGCAACTCTTCTTTCTGCTTGCATACCTTTATATAGTCGTACATGTAGCTCAGCACCGTTCGTAGCTGACGCACCTGGCGTAAGGTAGAATTCTTCTCTACAATCATAGGATCCACAGCACTAATGCAAATGACAGGTTGTTCATAGATAGAACTCAAGTACTCTGCACATACATTGGCTACAGGATACTGCTTGAAATCAAAATTATTCACCAATCGGCAAGGAATCATCATCATCTGATTTGAATGGCACTTCAAACAATAATAATAGTGACTGTATTCGCAGTATCGATAGTCCTTCTTAAACAACCCTTCTATATATAATTGAAGTCAAATTAAACTACGCTTTATACCGATTCGGACTCCACAATCTGCGCAACAATCATTCTGCAATGCCAGTCGGCACTCTTCCTTCATATAGGAATCAAATGAGGTCTCCGTGAGCTCGAGCTTCACACGCACACCTCCCTGACGTTGACCCAGTGGATTATGAAGTCCATAGCCGCGAAGCACAAGTTGCAGAATGTCACTGGTTAATGCCTGCTCAGGTTCAGTAGAACCGTCATTAAACTGGGTATCAATTAGATTCCCATTACGCAGCGTTAGAACATTCTGGAGATATGCATTCATCGTGGTTGCCGATGCATTCAGATGACTCGTATTTGCATTTCGTTTGGGAGGTGGAGGAAGTTTGGGGAGAGGAATCGAATACGAGTGACTCAGATATTCTGAGAGCGCCTTGAAACGGTTGTAAGCAATTTCAGTTTCCCAGTCTTCTACATGGGTTTCTCCTTTCTTAACATACTCTCTGTGTATAGATGTGTGGTAAACTGTATCAGGAGACTGAGTGCACCGATCGATTGAAGCACTGAGAATTCCTGTGATTAGCATTTGTTCAGAGGGACTGATGATCACTTCTTCTTCAAGTGGAGGAGGTTCAGCAGTAGTATTAATCGGAATAGCAGGAGTGGATTGTAGAAGACGATCAAGAGCAGATCCCTTTTCGATAGCTGGTCTATGCAATTCTTCAGCTTTTTCAGCAGCAAGACTTTCTTCTTCAGCTTTCTTTTCAGCAGCTATTCTTTCAGCTTCAGCTTTTTCAGCAGCTAATCTTTCAGCTTCTGCTTTCTCAGCAGCTATTCTTTCTTCTTCTGCCTTCTCAGCTGCTAATCTTTCTTCTTCTGCCTTCTTCTCAGCTGCTATTCTTTCTTCTTCTGCTTTCTTTTCAGCTGCTATTCTTTCTTCTTCTGCCTTCTCAGCAGCTAATCTCTCAGCTTCAGCTTTCTTTTCAGCAGCTAATCTTTCTTCTTCAGCCTTCTTCTCAGCAGCTATTCTTTCTTCTTCAGCTTTTTCAGCTGCTAATCTTTCTTCTTCTGCTTTCTTTTCAGCTGCTATTCTCTCAGCTTCTGCTTTCTTTTCAGCAGCTATTCTTTCAGCTTCAGCTTTTTCAGCAGCTAATCTTTCTTCTTCTGCCTTCTCAGCTGCTAATCTTTCTTCTTCAGCCTTCTTTTCAGCAGCAAGTCTTTCTTCTTCAGCTTTCTCAGCAGCAAGTCTTTCTTCTTCAGCTTTCTTTTCAGCTGCTAATCTTTCTTCTTCTGCCTTCTTCTCAGCAGCAAGTCTTTCTTCTTCCGCTTTCTCAGCAGCTAATCTTTCTTCTTCAGCTTTCTTTTCAGCAGCTATTCTCTCAGCTTCTGCTTTTTCAGCAGCTATTCTTTCAGCTTCTGCTTTCTTCTCAGCAGCTAATCTTTCTTCTTCTGCTTTCTTTTCAGCAGCTATTCTCTCAGCTTCTGCTTTCTCAGCAGCTATTCTTTCAGCTTCTGCTTTCTTCTCAGCAGCTATTCTTTCTTCTTCAGCTTTCTTTTCAGCAGCTATTCTCTCAGCTTCTGCCTTCTTTTCAGCAGCTATTCTCTCAGCTTCAGCTTTCTCAGCAGCAAGTCTTTCTTCTTCAGCTTTCTTTTCAGCAGCTATTCTCTCAGCTTCAGCTTTTTCAGCTGCTATTCTTTCTTCTTCTGCTCTCTTTTCAGCTGCTAATCTTTCTTCTTCTGCTTTTTCAGCAGCTATTCTTTCAGCTTCAGCTTTCTCAGCAGCTATTCTTTCTTCTTCAGCTTTCTTTTCAGCAGCTATTCTTTCAGCTTCTGCCTTCTCAGCAGCTATTCTTTCAGCTTCAGCTTTTTCAGCAGCTAATCTTTCAGCTTCTGCCTTCTTTTCAGCTGCTAATCTTTCAGCTTCAGCTTTCTTTTCAGCTGCTAATCTTTCAGCTTCTGCCTTCTCAGCAGCTATTCTTTCTTCTTCTGCTCTCTTTTCAGCTGCTAATCTTTCTTCTTCAGCCTTCTTTTCAGCAGCTATTCTTTCTTCTTCTGCTTTCTTTTCAGCTGCTAATCTCTCAGCTTCTGCCTTCTCAGCAGCAAGTCTTTCAGCTTCTGCCTTCTCAGCTGCTAATCTTTCTTCTTCTGCTTTCTTTTCAGCAGCTAATCTTTCAGCTTCAGCTTTCTCAGCAGCTATTCTCTCCGCATCACTATTACCCACATTTCCGCTCGCATTATCATTTTTATAGACATATTCCAAATGAGGCACAGGAGGAATACCGGTTGGATGACGCTGCAAATTAATTACATAATAAAAATCTACATTCCACCCATCCTGTGGAGGAACATCCGACATACTACGAATATAATACGAAGCCTTATTTGAGATCTTCCCAAAGAACCACCTCTTTCCAGAACTTCTTCCTTAAAGTAAGTTTTCCATATAAGAATTACCCTTTCCAGGAACGTTAAAACGGAATATCTCATAACCGGATTCGCTTTCCCATCTACGTACACCATCACTAATAGATAACATTCGAGAATAAAAAGAGTATACCGTTTGCCGCTTTCTACAAACTCACCATTAGCTTCAGGAATTCCAGCTTGACTGACTATGATTTTAACAACTTCATTATCCATTTTTCAATTTCAATGTAATAGATTTAGGTCTCACTATAAAAACAAATAGTGCTTGTCCCGATTCCCGCGGTATTACTGATCTTTTAGCACACAGGAATAATTACCGTGTTCTTGTATCAGGACGTTATACTGAATGCAACAAACCTTTTATAGTGGCGTCGATCGTTACTATGAAGTGTTTTGTGGAAAAGGAGACACAGTTGAATTAGAGCAGGGTCCAGTAGTTACTATTTGTGTTTCTCACAGTACAGAATAATGTAGTAACATTGACAGTCGTCTCCTGTACCATATCCGAAATATCTTGTCGAGATGAGCTGGGAGCTGAAGTGAATGTGAACCGGAAGTATATCCTATCTATGGCTCATGCATGTACTTCGTGTATTTTGAGTGTTAGCTAGGTCATCAAACAGACCACATTGAAGTGCTAGATAGGGATCTTGTATCTGTGTATTCTACTGAGGGCAAAGTACTAGTTGATTTTATCACTTTACTGTAGCCAACAACGGAGCTAGGAGTTGTGACAAAAGTGAATAAGTTCCTTGCTACTGTCTTTTTTCTAACTGGCCTTTCCAAACTGGAAATGAGAGAGATATGGGTCAAGTCGTTGCGCTTTATTGGACGTGGATTCAATATTGATAAGTATTTTGAATTGAAAGAAAACAAGTTCTCGCTTGGGTACAAGTCACTTTTTACCTATCTGAGTAAGACTATGATGCCTTCCCAGTTCCAAGAGGAAATGGGTATTCCGAAACTGGTATATGAAATTGGAGGTCATTTCCCCATTGTTGCATCGATTTCAGGCAGACTATTTGACTCAAACAAAAAGTATGCCCACGATGATCTCGAGACTGTTTCAAGCTCTTCTCGGAAAAAGAATAAAGCGAAGCGACGTCTCTTTTCTTCAGTGGAAGGAAGTGTCTTCGACTTCCCTTCTACGGATGTTTCTCCCATTTCTCTCTCGGCACAAACATCTCCTGTTCCATCAACACCGCAGTCCGACACTCAGGAAGATGACATGATCTCTTCTGTGATTAAAACGTATCGAAACACGCGAGATCGCTTAGTGAAAATGTGGCTGAACATCAACGAGAAGGTCTCTCCGCACGCACGGAAGATGAAAGAGGACAGCAAAGTAGTTTGTTATCATTCGTTATGATCGATAGGAACGCTACTTCTCAGATAGTCAAGAGACTGCCATAGAATCTGCAGAGTCAATAGAGGAAGATCCCTTCGCCGCTCTTGTTTCATTTCCTCAAGACTCTACACATTACACGAAGTATCTATCCGGAAATAAGAAGAGCGATCTCTACCGAAGTTTCAAGAGCACAAACAAGCAGTTGAGCAAAACAAGGCGATTGCATTATACTGGATCAACGGTTCGTCTTGTTGCTATCCCACTGTGTACTGAGTATTCAAGCAGAGACAGAAAAGTTCGTTTTTCTGTGCATGTATCGTGCCACGAATATCCGTCTTATTAGCCTATTTATAGCTTTGTTTTTTTGATACATGCTTTAATCGTTATGTTTTTTTATTTATTTGTATAGACCGTGTTATTACCACTAACTACACCTTTACTTTAAACAAATCAAGTGATTTTCACATTCCTGAATCAGGAGTAATTCGTCCAATCAAATCACTTCATTCCTCTTTGATCGATCAAGTCTACTATTTGTTTGAAAAATGGAAGGTGATGTGCCTGTAGTACTACGATCTGAAATGCATCGTTCGATTCTAGAAGAGAATGCTCGACTAAGTCGAAATCGTTTGTCTAATAGCTCGAGTGTTTCTGAACTCAGTCAGCAGTTAAGAGCAGCGAATTTGTATGCACTAGAGTCTGGTTTTATTGGAAATGGAGAACGAGTACAGAGCCAGCGATCATTAGTGATCCGAGAGAGTCTCAATTCTAGTTCAGATGCTACTGAGAATCAACTTCACTCACAAAATCTTTGCGAGAGTAGCGAAATGGAGGACAGGAGCAACAAGAAATCAAATGACGAGCAGTTTATTCTCGAGTTTGCAAAGCGATGTGCTGAATATCCTGGGAGAAAGCCTTTACTGATGGATATCGAAAAGATATTACCTCCATCGCAGCGATCCCGGCTTCCTATTATTCTGGTATTATAGTCCTGATGACTGTTCTGTAGAATCAAGCTTTTGAAAAGATGAATAGCAATGATCGTACAGAAGCAAATCTACCTCCTGTGCTCTATAATGCACTACTTAGTGGAACGTGCAAGAGCATTATAACAGAACGCCATTTGTACCATCTGTCTTTCGTATTCATCTATAGTCATAGTATGGCATTAGAAGACACAGAAATACGATTTTCGGATGACTTCAAGAATGGTAATATCACAGTCATTTACTCCTATGTAGATCATCGATTTCACGATTATCTTCAACTTCTTTCATGCTTCCACAATCTAAGCTCCTATCAGATCGATCAACTAATTGAGCTTTTCAATCCAATCCCATTTTCTCGTCATGAGTATGTGAGATGATTATTATAAACTGAAGAATTATTATTAAAGAGGAGGAATTCACAGACCGGTTGATTATTCTTATTCGAGGAAAGATCCAAAAGATCAAATTTAGTATGCTCGATAAGCAATGTAATTGAGATTCTAAACTCTTATCTAGACTACCCATATGGATTAATGACTTCAGGATCTGTTTATGGGGCTTCTTTCTTGGTTGTTCCGCAATTCGCCACAAACTCGCTCTTCTCTTTAACAGATGGATTAGCAGCAAGTCTTTCTCAATCAGATTACATGTCTGTTATTTCCTTGGGAAGCGAATCTCAAATAATCCAAAAAGAGATTTCACAATTCATTTCTTCACTCAATGCAGAACATCTCGTAGGAGACGCTCTTTATGATATCCCAAAACGGCCTCTCACAGCCTTCCAGCAATCTGCTAATCTTATCATGTACGCCGAACAAATCGAAGCACTGCATGATCATTTCCTATCTATTCCAGCTCACTATCAATCCTCTCTAGTGATACTGAACTCTTTATTCGAGAAACAAGAAGACAAATCTTGTGCAGACCATGTGTGCTCCATCATAATGAGTGAGTGTAAACTGGATGGCATAAGGTTATTCTTAAACCAGGGGAATGAAGAACTGATTCAAATCGTAGCAGCAGCTCTCACATAATATATAGTGCCAAAAGGGAGTAAACGTGACCTTTGAGCCCAAAAGCACAATCAACAAGGACTATTACGTAATAATGGCAGATTCTCCTGAATCCAAAATCTATGATTGTATGAACATACCACTGTTCCATACAGAACAACTCTTTGGAATACTCTTCATTGCTCGCCATACACTGTCCCCCACTACCTCCTCGTTTGATGAGAGTGATCGAAGAGTACTTCAAACTGTTGGAGAATCTCTTTCCTACTTCACAGATGTAGTTTCAGACATTGGATTTCAATGCATAGATGCTGAGACCTCGTCCCTCCTGCATTATGTTTGATTTATCCGACAACGATCGTGTAGCATTCTCCTTACGATCGATCACTCTTTTCAAAAGTGTAAATTCGCAGTTACTGTACACACACAACTCGATCAAGTTTGCTTCATTTCAGAATAATGTATGCACTTCTGACTATAAAGAAATACCAATTCCAAACAGCGACTATTTATCCATTTCGAAAAATCTTGCTGAAATATGTAATAAGTTGATTCGCTGTTATTTCTTCACTATAGATCAGTGACCACGAATATCCGTATCAACCGAACCAATCTCAATACGATGCTATACGTTAAGCTAGTCTTAGGAAATAGTGTGGCAATTGGTGTCATGCCACTCTATGACGAAGAAGTATAACTCAAATTCCTCTGTTACAGTAGGGCTTCCTTGTAGAGAAAGATCAAGAGATCCATCTCTTTGACGAAAGTAGTTTCAATTGGAATGTGCCTTCCTTTTACGAAAATACACAGACCCTAGGATCAATATGGATTAGTATGAAGCCACGTGACAAACGAATTCAATTCGCCTATCTACAGCGTGAGAATATACAAAAAGTCGATAAGACAAGTGATCTCCTCGCTCTAGAGAAGATTACGCACTATTCCATCCAGTAATCTATCTAGAGTAGAATCAGATATAGATCAACACTAACAGATGGAGAGAAATCACTTCTCATCAAGTACGGTACATTATGTGGCAGTCCATTTATCTCTCATTTTCTCTGTCAATCCATCGATGTACACACTGACAAGCTTCTACTCTCTAGTACCTCAATCAGTCCTCTCTAAATCGAATCTATTCATACTTTCCTCGAGCACTCCGTGCAATGACTCAGACATCTCCAAATGAGTTAGAGACAGGAAATTCCAAGCATCATCAAGTAGTAGGGCATTTATTGCTACTCCTCGGTAAAAATAACTCAGACATTATTCTACGAGAAATGGTGGTCAACGAATTAGACCAGATACTGAAACATGAAGAGTATATACTCTATGTGTCGCAGCTTCTTCAAGCGACCAAGTGGGATATACATGACAATAATGCACTCATACGTCTGCTCCTTCGTCAGTCCATTGAATATCCCGATTTTGCCTATGCACTCTACTGGCAACTCCAAGTCTGATTTCCCTCTTACTTCTATCTAGGCAAACAGTACGTATCCCCTCTTTCACCAGCGATTCCAACGATATCTCCGAATTCTCCTTTCTGTGACAAAAACACTTAAGATCACCGTAGGCTCTGAGTATCTGCTGGTGAAACAACTGATGAGTATTGCTGAGCAGATCAAACTCATCGGAAATGCCAAAGATAGACAAGTGATCCTTATCTCTTCTGTTCAGCATAGGCATCGTTACTATCACAATTGCATTCAGTAGTGACATCCACGCCCTTTTCTCTCCCACTCTACTCCAATTTGGAACTAGCAGTCATCAACTGGTCGAAGTGCAAAGTGATGGGAAGCAAGAAGCTTCCTCTGAGCCTGTCCTTCACTGTCAATCAGCATCAACAGTTAAGTAGCATTATTGGTGGAACTCCGTAGCATCCTAAGTATCCACTCATTCGTAGCACTTTCGGATTGGGAGAAATCAGTGTCCTGGTGAAGAAGGGAGATGATTTAAGAAAAGATCAATTAATCATGGGAATCATGCGAATTCTGAGTCGTCTGTTAGAAGAAAACGGATTCAAGAGCTATTTCCAGTGCTATTCTTGTCTCAGCACCAGCAGTGATGAGGGACTTATAGAAATCGTCCCCAATTCTGTCACAATTGGAGATGTGTACAATGATACAAACAGTATCGTGTCTTTGATGGCGAATGAAGAGACGAGTAAGCATAAATTCAATTAGCGACTCCTAGAGACGCACAGTCTTCGCAACAAGATCAACACTGCAAAGCGTGTTCTTCTCCACAACTTTGCTATTCAGGAATACCTCATTACCAACTCAGCAGTGAGAAACCAGTCTCTCAAATTGGAAAGGGAACGACTGGAGCAGCTGCTTCGCCTTAACACCTCACGTGTACTGAAAGCAAAGAGTACTGCTGCTGTTCCTCAGGACAGCATTGAAGTGATCAGTGAACGCTTTGCAGCATCTCTAGGGCAATACATGATGTTCATTTACCTTACAGGGATCGGAGATCGACACAATGACAACATTATGTTGAATCAAAATGGATACTTCCATATTGATTTTGGACACATTCTTGGCCACTACAAGTCGAAAATGGGAGTGAAGAGAGAAACCCACTCATTCCTCTTTACAAAAGCGTACTACAATGCTCTGGGAGGGGAAAATCATCCCAATTTCAAGTGCTTCATGGAAAATGCACTCGGATGCTATCGAGTCATTCGGAAAAACTACAATCTGTTCTACGCCTTGTTTGAACTGCTCCGTGAGAGCGGGATTGACGAAATCAAGAGTGACCAGGACACTCAATTCTTTCTGGATGCATGTCACTTGGAGCGTAAGTAACTATCCACAAAAGTGACAACTAGTGAGCGAGTCAGAAGCAGAACAGTGGATTGAGAAAGAAATCCGCCATGCAGTCAATAGTAAGCTTCCTGTCCTTAATGACTTCTTCCACGTCCTACGTCATGCATAACTCTGTTTGTTGGACAGCCTAAAAATGTGAGTACGTAATGCAGCAAAGAGCGTTCAGCTGAGTAAGGTACAAACATCTTCAGGAGCGAATCGCTCACCGAATCGTTTCCCTGGTAGTCATCACAACAAGCCCTTTTCCAAGTCAAATACCTACCTAGTAAAAAAAGTAAATCAGTGACAAAAATAGGCCGTTTTTCTCAAAGTAATCTTTGATAATCTTACGATGGAAGTAATTATTGACTATTTTGGAGATGAGTATCCTGTACTTATCCGGCCCGAGAAAACAGTAAAGGAAAACAAGAAGGAAATAGCTGTATCGTTTTCCCTTTCCTCTTAGTAATAGGGTGCCTTATCTGTT
The DNA here is from genome assembly GCA_000963415.1 of Blastocystis sp. subtype 6. Taxonomy (NCBI): domain Eukaryota; class Bigyra; order Opalinata; family Blastocystidae; genus Blastocystis; species Blastocystis sp. subtype 6. Next base: position 17,639 of record JZRM01000213.1, on the reverse strand, counting down.
GACGAACAGTACGTCCAGTTATATCTTGGAGATGAAGAGTTGGCTGATGAGAATACCTTTCTTTCCTACTCAATTACGTATCATTCGCACATCTCTCTGTACTACGACAATCCAAATATCATGCTCACGGTGACATTTGAAGAGGAGCAGCATGAAGTAGTTGTAGATTGTGGAAAGCCAGCAGAAGAGATACTCAACAAATTCAAGGAGGTCTGCTTTGGTGTGGATGGCTAAGATCTAGGTTTGTAGTGAGCCGTTAAAGGAGATTGATAATTCGCGCTTTGAGATTCATCTGTTGGGGATGGTTGTTGATCACAACAGTATTCTTTCCGATTGTGGCGTGTCTCATAACGATGCTGTGACTCTAGCGCTTATTCCTGACCCATCAACCCTCCCAAGTACCCAGTCTCTCGAGACTACCGAGAAGATTACTGAGCTCACCAATGCACTCCAACAAGAACGACAACTTTCGGCACAGTATCTGCAGCAGATTAGTGAGAAAGATGCTGAGATTGCTCAGTATTTCTCTGACATCCAAGAGAGAGACGAGACGATCGCGCAACTACATTCTATGGTTGAAAATCTTCAGAAAAAGGTTGACCAACTTCAGGCTGCCCGATTCCGCCATATGGAACGAAAACGCCGTGCTGAACCTGAATCTCCTCCTGCATCTGATTCCAATGTGGAACGACTGAGAGCCTCTGCTGCGAATGAGTGGAGGATGAGTGACGAAGAGCAGAATTTGTATGCGGAACGCTATCGTGTATTGGGTAATGTAAGTCAGGAAGTGTTGCTGCTTGAGATGTCCAACAAAGGTATTGACGATGCGTCTGGACGTGACATGTTCTGTTTCTTGCCGTTTACGATGTAGATTGAAGCTCATTCCCTTCGAAGACGAGTCTTTTGTGTATGAAAAGGAGTTCTGTATTGCAATGTTTCTTTGTCAGAAGGCTTTGGATGGAAAACAGCTGCCATCCACATTACCGCCTGTCCTGAAAGATCTGCTTAACGAATCAAGCTCATATAGTAGTTATAGTAGTTACAGTGAATCAGAATCGAGTTCGTATAGCGATTATAGCGATTACAGCGATTATTCATCCAGCAGTTCGTATAGTGATTACTCCGATGAGAGTGGAGACGAGGAACCAAGACAGACATTCACTGCATTTGCACGTAAGAAACGAACTGTAAAACCGACTGTAAAGAAGCCGCAAGCGCCTGCACCTCATTCAAAGGTTAGTTGGAAGATGTCCGAAGAAACTCGATCCAAATTGGAGACAGAAGTATTTCCTCAATTAGCAGGTGACAAAGACGAAGTGGATGTTTCAACGTTGGAAGAAAAGCTTCTTAGTGCTGGTATTAGTCAAGAGACAATCCATGAAATGTAAGGTTGTACTGTTTTCATCATATAGAATCACCTTGGTGTGTCCTGGACTCACTTCGGTGACATTCCCCTACTTTGCAGTGATCGCATTCATTCTCCAGAAAGTACAACAGGGAATTGCAATCCCTAAGCGGATTCCATCGCCATTAAAGGCTATCCTCCCTCCAGCACCAACAAGAAGCATGTGGGATTTGAATGAGAAGAAAGTAGATGAGCTGACAAAAGTATGGGAGGCTACTTGTAAAGGAAAAAGTGTTATTCCAACAAAGGAAGGAAAAGCTGCGATTCAGAAAGTATGTAAGAAGGTTCCCATCGCTAATCAAATGTATGAATGGGTCGTGTCCATAATCTGTAGAACGAAACTCTTAACGAATGAAGAGTCAGGATTTACAAAGAAGCAGTTCATCGTGGGCATATTCATGGCGCAGGTAGGACTTGGGGCAGTAAGGAAATATAGAAATACTGCAAGGGAGCGAGTATCTCCACATTCCTTCCTGCCGAATTGAGAGAGTTTTTGAAAGCAGATACGCAGGAGAAGGAGTCGGCGCAGAAAGTCGTGTCTGACCAACAGTCAGTTGGCTCGACTCATGAGGTGAAAGAAGAGATTCCTGTGTATCGTAAACCCTCTCGCTCAGTCTCGTCGGTCCATTCGACAGGATCACAGAAGTCCAAGAAGAGTCGGGCGTCATCGCTGATAGATCGAAGAAGTTCGATGGAAGAAATCGAAACCGAAACTGTGCTGAAGACATCGCAGCAATCCAGTGATCAGGAGAAACTGTGGAAGATGACAAAGGAAGATGCCGAACTAGCAAAAACGAAGGTGTTTCCAAGCATAGCGAGGAATAATCCCAAATTGAGTGAAATGAGTACCAAGGCGTTCTTCAAGTCGATTAGTCTCAGTGACGAAGAGATTGATAAAATGTAATTCTATGAAGTCAACTGGACTGTAGTGTGAATCTGGTCACAGATGGTGTTTCTTATCCCTTAAATGCTACCCAATTCTCTGTTGCGTTTTTCATTGCGCAGGTAATCATATGGAAGATACGTTGAAATATAGAAAGTGAAACAAGGTATTGCACTACCTCCTGAATTGCCTGATTCGTTGCGAGCATTCTTATATTGCTTTTGTTAGAACAAATATTCGAATCAGCAAATATGTCTTGAAGATCCAGATCTTCTGTAGGTAATTCTTCCTCAACCTCTTCTTGAATGAGTCGTATTTGTTCGGCACGAGTTCTGTGCTTGTCACTCTTCGCCTTCAGCTGCTTATACTGCTTAACAACGAAGGAATTCCAGTCACTATTTAACACATATCTATTTCTCTACCTCAGATAGGGATGACTATCATCGAACTCGACTTCCTGTGTAAGTTCACGACGTTCAAATTCGAGGTATTTGACTGTATTCACAAACACATCAATCGCGATGGTTCTGAACACGATTGGCAACTGGATCTCGTTGGATGAAGGCAAAAAATCCGAGAATGTGAACTCATATGTTTGTTTACCAATCAAATTCTGCCTACGAATCACAAGATAGCCGATTGAGAACAATGTCTGAAGATACAAACTAAATGGGAGCGAAGCAATTCCATACTCCTCAAGTCGTGCTTTCTAGAGATGAACCTTAGAAGCTACAAAGCACTTGAGACAGATAAAACGAATAAATTGTGGAAAGTGTGATCCTTCCCGAGAAATCTAAATCGAGCAGATTGAACCAATACCAAGCTGAACGTGGATCTCTCTTGTTTTCATCTGCTACAACTAGATCTGCGTCATAAACCGAAATCAAGTTTACAAACAAAGTCCTCGTAGCTCAGTTTGGTCCAGTCAGAATAAAACTTGCATCTTCCACGACCTTGCATCACACAGTCTAGCGCTAGTTCTCTACAACAGAACAACAGCGAATGCCTACGTTAAACATACATCACCATAGTTCCGAAGGTCGTCTTTCGAAATAAACATATCCAGATCACTATCCAGATCAGCGAACAGTTTCCAAATAACAAAAACACTTTCAAAACTAAACCAATGATATCCCTAGTGACGAAGCAAGCAACGCAACTACTGGCTCATCTTCATTTTGCTCTGCAACGGTGTATAGTTGATTTATCAGATCACTCTTTCTCATTTCTTCGCGAGAAATGCGCCCACTTCCAGAAACATTCATCTATATCAGAAAGAGAGCCAAGCGAAACCCGGAATAAAAGGACTGCGCTAATTGTGTCAGCGTAGATATCACGAGAGAGATAATGCTCCACATTGGATTTTAACTCCGGAACAAAATCAAGAATACCTGAAAATTAGTTACCCTAACTACACAAAACAAGACGCCAATCGATGCAAATCACTGGCTGTAATCGACTGTTTATCTTCCGAAATCTACATAACACCCTCACAAGACCCCTACAAAATCAAAAACAATGCTATTTAGATCACGACCTGTCAGATATGTATCGCAATATCTGCATCAAAACAGACAACAAAAACTACTCGACAAAATCTGAAGAAAGGAACAAACCATCGTCTACCGTTCAACAGAGAGAGATTGGATACTGTGATCGTGCAACACAGCAGATATTGCACTCAGAAAATAAGAAGTCAGAACAATGGGAAGTTGGTAACACTCAGACAGGATTCTCTGACCAATACGAATGTTGTTACCCTCTGGAGTATCGGATGTCTGCAGTCCCTCTGAATAAATCAACTTAACTGCCTCCTTAAAGTAAAGCCCAACAGATGTATTCACGATCGTCAAATCATGACACAAATCTTGATCTGCTTCTCTGCTCAGATAGTCATTTGTAAACTAGTTTGTAAGGAGAAGTAAAAGCAAAAACAGTCATCTCTGATTCTGGACTTGTCGTCAGGTGCTGCTCACCAGAATCATTCTCCAACTCCTCCCTAGATTAAGAGTGGCAAAAATTTCAAAACATGATATCAGAATCTTGACGCAGTGAAGAATCCATATCCGATTCATCAGGAAGCTGGTAGTGACCGAGCTCTTGAAGATTTGAAGAACATACCTGTTCAAGTCCATCTTCACAGAGTAACCAATGAATCAACCTATTCTTCTCCCTAATCGACAACATAGTAGGTATTTAATCGATTGACGATATAGATAGAAATTGATTCCTAGAAGATGATCCCTTAAAACCCCGAACACTCATATTATAGGTAACTGCATGAGTCGTATTGTGAAAATTGTATCAAAGGAGGGGCAGAGTGTAGAGATGGCGGAGGACGTAGCTGCTACTTCCAAGTATCTCCAGACTGTATTGAAAGAAGATCCTCAGTGCGAAAGCATTCAAACGAATATACCATACGAGTCTCTTGTAATAGCAAAGAAGTTTTGTATTTTTGTTCTGTTCCTGGCTGATGTGTAGTAGAATACCACATGGATAAACCGATGGCGCCAATTCCAAAGCCGTTATCAGACACACAGAATTTCCGAAACAATATTGATGATGCCTTTGACAGCAATCTTGTGATCAATTTAAATCGTGACCAAATATTCTGTCTGCTTTACACTGCACAGACATTACAAAATGACTCTTTAATCTCGCTTTGGTATATAGTTTGTTTATTGGCTGAGTGGTAGTGCTGCTTATATGGCAAGCATGATTAACGGGAAAAACGTAAACGAGTTGAGAGAGTTTTTCCAAGTGAAAGATGATCTTACCGAAGAAGAAAAGTTGCAGATTGATAAGGAAAATTCTTGTTTCCGTTTGTAATTATGTACTGTTTGCAACAATCACACAAATGAGGCCCATCTAAGCATAGATATGTATTATCCCAATCTAGTAATAACGGCAGAGTAGTGCACTACAGATCGAGAAGTTTGCGCGACGTAGAGAATTCCATGGATAATCTTTCCTCGTTATTCTCTTGTTGTAAAAATAGTCGTTGTAGCTTGTCAACTCCCAGAGTGCCTTTTTCCAGTAGGTGTTGACGCCCAGATGGATTCCATGTACTACAATGGAGGAGTGATCATTCACTACTTGCCTCAGTCGAGTCGATGAGGATGCCATCATGCAGCAATACCATGCCCATCACCCAGTTGTCGATGTAGTATCGACCGAGCACCACATCCTCGTACATCATCCCAGGGTGACTCATCAGCTTCCCGGAGTAAATAAAGTAATCCTACATGCCATCAACACTTCACCCATACTGCAGAAAAGGAATTGCGACGCTTACCCTTGCGATACAGAGCTTCAAACGATTCGCTGTACCTGGCGATCGAACCCATGTCAAGAGAATAGGTCTGAACCTCGCTCACCCGACCTGCCAACATGTAGGGTCGCTGCAAGGGTGTAAAGTATTCGTTACTTTTCAATGTTAACAATACATCAAATAACATGGGAGAAAGCAGAATGTCACCATTAACGTAGCCGTAGTACTGTGTGTTCCAAGTTTGCTCGGCGTATTGCATTATTGAAGAAAAAACAGGCTTGTGATAAGCATTTAACCTATATGATCAACCTTCTTTGAGACTACTTAACAGAAGGAATAACTGTTAGATTGTACTTCTTCTTGAGAGAAAAAACTGCTGGACTCTCTGTAAAAACAACTGTACGAAGGTTGAATGACTGCTGCAAAAGAGAATAGCTCCGAAAAAAAAGTAGCACGTCCTGAGTTATCACCTATATTATTCAGTTAATAGTAGGCAAACATCTTTAGAAATAGTTGTGCATAGTGTTAAAGAGTACCGTTCTGTAGCCAACTTACTATCATCGCTACTACTCACACCATTCACACATACAAACGATAAGAGGACAATTCTTCTTTCTGATCTGTGATAATTCCCTTCATAGGTCAAAATGAAAGTATTAAACCTCAGATACATTTCCATATAGATCCTATGGTAAGTCAGTACAGAGGATACAAATATCTGAACCTCAGAGCGAAAAACATGATCTACAAAAAACATCCACCATGTAGCAGAATGCCGACTATAGGGATATATCCCCAGCTGAGACGACATGGACTTAATACAACAAACCACAAATAAAGTTAATAAACCAAATAGTAAAAATTCAGTTCGCTAGAATACAATTTGACCAGAAATCTCTGTTGACGAGGGAATAAACCATAGATCGTCCTACAGGTAAATGTGAATAACGAGATCTACAAGTCGATATTTGAGCTGAAAGGCGATGTAGATTAATAGCAATTCCAGAATAAAATGTACAAAATAAATCGGCGTTGGAGACAACGGAAAAAGGATGACAGACACCCCGAGATTGACTGTCGTGTAGCTATGATGGATCGCTCGAGAAAGATGTACACTGTCAGGTGGTTCAAAGACTGCTGCTGCATCGCGTAGGCACCGTACAGAGTCAACAGCAAAGACACGATGACAATGAAGTACGAAATATTGCGCTGATAAGTGGAGTATGAAGTGCTTAGAATTGTTGAAATGAGTAAACCAATAAGAGCACCCACATTTACCACTGCGCAAGACAGGAACGTGTACACGAGAATCTTCCTCGATATCTTCGTTTGTGATGGCTGTCCGCGGCTATAAATACACTTCTATCATTCAAGTGGGAAAAGAGATATCACATCTTGTAGGCGAAATTCATCCTCGTCCTGCTCGTTAAACCGCGGATTAATACCGATCTGAGTTTCACCAGAGGGAGTGATGAACTCGATAAACGCCCGTTTGATGAGATAGTCCTTTCTATTCGTTACATTGGAACACGAAAAACACAGCACCGGGTCGGAAATGTGCTTTCGTTGAAACAACCACATTTTTGGATAATCCTGATTTTGTATTCTCTATCGTATTATAGCTACTCGCTCAAGCAGTTACCATGGTTGTAGCAAAAAAAGAATAAACTAAGAAACACTTATAAAGACTCATTGTGTTTAGTATGGTGGACTCGAATCCACATAAGCATCGGCATCGACACCGACATCGGCATCATCATAACAGTTCGGATGTTTGGATGTTTGGTATATCTTAGTTTGTAGAACCATAATGAGAGTAGCACTGTGCTGTTGTCAAAGCACAGGCAATTGATGCAAGAATATACAGCTATGAAGCGAAAACAAAATCCACAGTACACGGGAGGTCCTGTTACTGACAATGATGTGGTTGCCCGCAACTACCAGTTTATAATGGACTCTGATGTGTCAAAAGCTAAGAAGTAGACGTTTGAGCGTTCTTTAACCTATAGCTGGGAGCAGAGGCTAGCTATCCGTTACTATAATCGGCTTTATAAAGAATATGCTCTTGTTGACTTGACATACTATGAGATCAATAAGATAGGAATGCGTTGGAGAACAGAGAAGGAAGTAATCGAGGGGAAAGGCCAGTTTTCCTGTGCCAACTTGCACTGCGATAACTCGAACATCCGAGACCTCTGCTCTTACGAAGTACCTTTCAAGTACAAAGATTTGGAGGGAAAAGCGGTTTCGACTCTGGTGAAAGTACGTCTGTGTGGACCATGCGCGTATCGTTGTTGTGAATAGTAACAAACAGTCTGAAGCTTTTTCACAGAAAGATCCGCCAAGTGGAGAGAGAGCATCCGGAATTCCGCGAGAAACGAGAGCAATGCGAAACCTCGAAAGATGTGTTTGATTACATCATGGCGATCTTGAAAGAGGATGAGATCCAGATGCCACCTCCAGAGCCGCCAATGGTTCTTCCCGTGCAAAGTCCTGTCAAACGAGAAAAGCCCATTAAGAAGAAAGCAAAAAAGCGAGCGAATGGTGGTGGCCACATCCATTACAGTTCCAGCTCCAGTTCCAGTTCGGAGGAAGAAGAGGAAGCAGAGCCTCAAGTGGAAGAAAAACCGCTTGACGCTGATGGCAATGAGGTGATTTCCACATCAAATGATGTCTGGAAGACGAGTGTGGAGGTGGAGCATACGGAGAACGAGAATATGGATGACTTTATCAACCAGTTGTTTTTATATTATGTTTGTATTACATCAACCTTTCGGTCGAAAGACTTTTTAGATTACGATCATTTTAGAACATTTTCTCAGAATAGAAACTACATCCCAACAAGAATGAGCATATCGGATCTCAAACTATCACGTTCATTCGAGCAGATCGCAACTGTGGAGCGTGAAGTGTACACATTGCTGTCGGTACTTTCGGAAATAGATTGACACATAAAATAATAGGAATCGGGCACGAAAAACGTGAAACAACAAACTCGAACTTTCACTATCTTTTCATCTAACAGTAAATACGATGGCATCGTATCGTGGAAGGCCTGTACAGTTGAATGTAACTCATTAAGAGCTTTTTTGTGAGTTATAGGTGTATGACCTTATTGAAAAGAATGACCTTCTCTTTGGTGATCACATACTCTGTTGATTACGAGTAGATATAGGTATGGGCATTTTGCACACGGGAGTTGTTGTGGATGGTTTGTTCTCCGCGTTCTTTTCAAAACTAGGTAGAGAATATTCATATGGAGAAGGAGGCGGAGTCGTTTCTTCATTACCGCGCAATGTTCTGGGAGTCAAGTATCGAGAAACAATAGAAATGGGAAATACTTTTTTATCTCCTGAACAGGTGAAAGATGTGGTTCATAACTTGAAAGTGATATACCATGGAGATAACTATAATCTTATATCGAAGTATCTTAGTAGAGATTGTTTAACAATAGAAATTGCAATGACTTCTCGAATGAGTTTTGCAAGATCATTGTAGGGAAGGAAATTCCGTCATATATTAATCGCTGTGCTTCTGTTGCCAACTGGATAACAAAGAAGACAGGGCAACTGAAAGGTTTTGTCGAGCGACTCGATCTCAGAGCTCCCACAGTTAGAGAAGAGAAGGACGAGAGTCCAACTCCACAGAAATCGAGTGTAAAGCAGGTGCCTACCTCTGGTGTTTGTATAAAACAGACTACACTTTTTTAAACTTTCGTAGCCATTCCACAAGAACAACAATCCCTGTGTAACACTCCTGCTCCAGTTTCTCCGTTAACTCTTCTTTTGTGCAACGGAGATTGTCTTCCAAGTGGAGGGAGATCATATCTGCCAATTCTTTGATCAGCTGAGCTCGTTTGTCCACCTTCTCTTGTTGATCATCACTATGATTTACAAAGGGGAAATGCCCTACTCTAGTGCATGTCCGTCGCTCTGCTTGTCTTTCAACTCATCGATTTGACGCAGCTTCTTCCTAAGCTTTCGAATCTCCTTCATACACTCCTCTTTGATGAAGTCATGGTCGCACAAATACCTTCGGATAACTGGCCTGCTGCATCGGCGCTATGTTGCGGCTCACAGACTGTTTCAACTGATGCATTTGTAGTGGGCTGTGGTTCACATACATTCTCAGAAGCACTTTCCACTTGTTGAATCTATATTTAGGCATCACCAAGAACAGTAACTCGATAGGGCTTAGGGGCAACCTGGCTTACCGGGGACCCATTTGATTTTGGTTGAGAACAAGGTAAGGACTTTTGCATTCGTTCTCTCATCTATGTGGTGAATAAAATCGTCCCAACTACAGCAATCATCGGAGGACGATATAGCTTTCTCTCTTCTTTTGGAACATAACCTGCTTTGACACGTTGCGCTGGCCTCCAAGAACCATCAAAACGCTATTATATAAGGAGAGAAAGAAAAGCACTTGAGTACTAGGAATCCATTCATTTCCTTGTTCATCATAATATTTTCCTCCTTTCTCTATTAAATCCTCTTTCCGGTACATTGTGTAGATGAGGGGAAAAAAGTTTGAAACACCACTAATCTTCTTGCAATTCGAAAGTGAAAGAGTATCACAAAAAATAGAAAAGAGACAAAGAGAAGTTCATCATCGCAGCGAACAGCGGAACAAACGAGCACAAACCTCTTTCATGACAGAGGCACACAACAAAAATAGAAAATGAGTAGAAGATGGAGAAGAGTCATGGCATTCTACGTGAAATCCTTTCGTTTCCACATAAAAAGGTCTCTATAAACGCATAGATGAAAATTAGTTCAAAATCTTGGAGAGACCTGCAAGGCCAAAAATTACTTATGGACAACACACGACCTCCTTCTGACGTCAACAGTCTATTCTCTGTGCGTATTGATGGTATTACCAACGATACTACGTGCGTTCTGTGGTAAGTTTGCTAATTCCGTAGAAAAGAGGACTTAAACAATCATTTCGAAAAATACGGAAAGATTGCCGATATCTATATTCCTCGAAATGCTCGCGAAGGTGGAAATCGAGGCTTTGGGTTTGTTCGTTACAGCAACGAAGAAGATGCGAATAAGGCCCTTGAAGAGAATGGATCTACCCTCAATGGTCAGTCGGTGCGTGTGACAATGGCTGACATGCGTCCTCCAAGAAGAGAGTACAATCTATGTTTTCCTTTTATATTAGGCGAAGAAATCGAAGCCGCAGCTATGACCGCTCTTCTAGGTACCGCAGTCGAAGCCGTAGCCATGGCCATAGACATCGCAGAAGTAGCCGTAGCAGAAGTCGATCTCGCTCTCGAAGTCGCAGCTATGGCCGCTCATACCATTCGTCAAGTCGTCGCGATCGTAGTGGACGCCGTGATCCAAGTCGCTCCGGTTCTCGCAGTCGTTCGGGAAGCCGACGTTATTCGGATTCTAGAAATTATTGACTTGTTTGTTATATTATTGTTCGTGTCTTCACAAGATGGTGCTTTGTAGTGTAAGTCGATCACGTATAGTCAGCATCTATGAATATTGATGTGGAGTTCGATGCCATTATTGGTATGTGTCCTTTCTACTGGAAGTAATGCATAGAGTGGTGTAGAAGTCGTCAGAAGCTTCCTGCCGACTGGTATGAGGAACTTTGCTTCAGATGTAACACTTAGGAGCAAAAGGATGCAAGTGGTAACTGAAAGTATTCAAGAGATGAATAGTACCCTCTCCAAAAATGGAGTGGAGCCCTTATGTAACAACTGGGAGATTTGTTGATCTTGCAGCAGATGACTACTTTGAAATCAAAAAATCATTCAACGAACTGGTTACAAAGCGTGACGCTTCCAAAACCTTGCTGGGCTCGGTATCCCATTCCTGTACTTTACAAACTAGTATTCAGATCCTGTGTTGGCATCTGTAGCATCGACAATTGCCAAATTTGAGTCGAATAATCTGTTTCTTGCCGATTCTGCTCTCCGCTTGAAACAAATCGTTCTTCACGAACTGTGCGTTTTTGCATTTGTTTCTATGTAGTCCAGCTCTGGGTCGTCAGACAAAGGACGACGAGCGAGTTTGTGAGTCTATTTCTTCTCGCATTCAAGTATTGCTGATGCATGCACTTCACTTGCAGGACATAAAGCGCAGCATGGAACGCAAGGATGAGTCGATTCTTGCATTCAAGAAGGAGTGGTTTATTCAAGTAACGTAGGCCACATCGATCGATTGTAGACCGACGAGGTGAGCGAAGAGGCCATTCTTGCTGATTTGGTTCATTGTGACAGCGAGCTACATTCGCTAGTTGATTCTGTGATGTCAATTCTTCAATCCCATCAAATGGAATCCATTCTTCATTATTTTGTTTGCTTTGATGCATATATGCAAAGCAAGGACAACATCGACTCTGTTCAAATCGCTTTCCCCTCTCTTACTGGCATCACAGAGTCTGGTTTTTCTACAAATCAAGACACTCGCGATCATCTTCTGGATGATCTATACTGCTTATTAACATTTCTGCAAGAGCGCGCACGCGAGTCGAGCACAAGTCAGCACTCTCTTACCATGGGCTGTTCGCAGGAAATAGCGGGTTTCCATGCGAGGCATGTCTGACGAATAGACTGCATTGGAAGCATGAATGGCTCTCGGTTACAGGAAAGTGTGGAGATGATTCAGAATGTAATTCAGACAATCGAGGGGAAACTCTCTACGCTGTCTCGTGTTGTAAGCGATGTGTCCTTCCAGCAGTCTGTCGCACAGGAGCTGCTACAGGAAGTAGGAGCTTGTGTGAGATCTGATTCGTAGTACAGACGGAGAGAAACAATGCAACAATCGATCAAGACATTTGAAGAAAAGAAGAAAGATGTGCAGGCGTCTATACAGCAGACATTAAAGCAAGCGTCGGATCTGCGTCGTTACGTGCATCGTTTGTACAAGCAGACAGAGAAAGCGATGAACTCTCTCTTCCCTAATGTTCACATCACAATTGTTGGAGCTATTCAAGCATTATAACCTGTTTGATACAAACACAGCAATCGGCTCGATATGACATATAAAGAGAAGCAGCTCGATCGTTTCCATTTTCGAAAAGAACACTCTTCAGGTAATCTTCCACCTCTGCCTTAGACTTCGAAGGAGGAAGTAGTCGCAGCACCGTAGAAATAGCCTGCATCCGTTGAGAGTACAAATCTGCGGTGCTTCGGAAGTGTTTCTTCCTATTCTTAACCTCTGCTTCAACCATTTGCAGATATTCCTCGACATTTTTTACCCATTCCGAGCAGTCATTCATTCGCAATTCCCAAAGCATCTCACAAAACCGGCGTTTTCCAGAATCCTTGCAGATTTCCTGAACTACATCCTCACGATCGCTTACAGAGCAGTCATTCAAGAAGGGTTGGATCGCAGACTCAATGAACGCACTGTCAGTCGACACCAGAGCCAGCAGGAGAATCATCAAATTTTCGTTGGAAGAAGGAGGTTTGCTCAGTCGCAGATGCAAATATACTACATACAGCTCATTCTGCATAGACAACCGATAGTACTCGTCCAAAAGCTTGTTGAGATCAAAAGACAACTTAAAAACAGTCGGTTGATCTTTCCAAACCCCCAAGAACTCACTGTCATCCGTAATGCAACCGCAAATCAAAGGAGACGATTCGACACATTGTTCACACACCTCACAGCTACACAAAATGTCCCAGACTTGAATAAGACCATGTCTAAAATGGACAGAAACAAGTCCTGTGTGAGAATCTACAAAAACAAACTCAGGACGTGTATCTGCGCTCACATTGTCGATTACACAGCCAACACTTTGGAAATAGAACTTGGAATTGTTGTCCAGGTTCACCACACACAAGTAGAACTGATTTGGGTCCTGCCGACTTTGGCGAAACACCACACAGATGGTCGTGTGAATACCGGAGACGTCCAGTGGACTGATGCACCCTGCCATTCCATGGATAATTTTGTACTCACTATAGAAGCGTCCAAACTGAATCTTCCCAATCTCACTGTCATTCATTTGCAAAAGATAATGTTTATGCTCAATACTGACAAACAGACCCGTCACTTGCTCCGGAGAAATACAGGGATCAAGAGTGGCAATCCGAGTGCAACTCGATCCCTTGCTACATGGAGCAATGAAAACTCCATTTGAGAAAACTCCTGCCAAAGTATCTTCACCTACCCAGACCAGCTTGTAAACCACTGAATTCTCTGGGACTAATATAGAGCATAGCAGATTATTGGACTCTAGGTCAAAACAATGAATAGTTGACTTTGAATAAACACACAGCTTTGTGGAAGATGGGGAGATAGCAAACGCATCTGCATTGACAATCCGTGTTTTTATGTTCTGCTTATCGAAGCTGAGCCAGGAGATTCGATCGCGCTCGTTTGCTTTCCGTACACGCATTGCCAGGCAATTCTGTGACGAAAATGCAATCGTGCTGCTATTTAATTGTGACATATCGCAGATTATCTCAGAGAACTAGACTTCAACCAAATCAAATATGGAAACATTCGTTTCACTGTACGAAACAATCGCACTCGCCGATTTCATCCCACACCACGAACGGTTAATATTCTACTAAAGGTTAAGATTCGCGGGAATATTAATAAAACAAACAAACCAATTATCTCCCTTAATAGGACCCTTTTCCTTCCGCTTTCTTTTCTTTTCCGTTTTCGGCTTCTGAACAAAGCACTCTCCGAGGCAATAGGACTACAATCAAGACTACAACGAAGCAACACATAGCCAATATCCCTGAGCTCCCCGTTGCTCTGCATCACCATACGTGGAGTGAACTCCTGTCCGTTGGCCAGCTTGTGTGAGTAGAAGCAGGATTCTCCAAAGGGACAAATCCCGTAGCCACCGTTGAAGTACTTGCATGGGATCTCTGCGGTCAGTCATCGCTCCAAGCCCCACTTGACATGTTCTCCTTGTAGGCCTCGATGATGTGCTGCTTCACCACCGGATCGAACACGGGCTCGCTGCTAGGAATGACGTAGAAGGAGTTGGCGCGGCAGAGAGGACACTTGCGCACATTGGGGTCTCCGATGTGCGAGTATCTCCAGTTGCGGATGCACTCCAAGCAAAAAACGTGCGTGCAGTCTACTAGAGGAGGGGTGATGATCACTACTCTGCATCAGACCGAATCGCTTCCCCGCTTTCAGCACGTCTTCTTGACAGATGCAGCACTCCGTGCTGTACTCCAGGACTTGATTCGCCGCCTCCGGATGCAGTGTGTGCGCGTACCAGCACTTGTCGCCGTAGATGCAATTGCCCTACAGAGGAGAAAGGGGGAGGGACCTACGGCCAACCAGTATCTACACACCTCCTTCGGCTTGACCTCCTCTCTCTCCTCGGGAGCAGGAGATGGCGCAGGAGGAAGCGGCGGGGGAGGAATTGGATTCTTCAGCAAAACAGAACTCCATGATTTCGAGGTCGACAGCGGAGAGAAACGAGGGAGGTCGATGTGAAAGGAAGGGATGCGAGTGTGAAGCGAGTCGATGAGAGTGTCATCTGCCTGCATCAAACGATATTCTATAGTGGACTCGAGAGATGCAGCGTCTGAAAATGGATTGACAGACGACAGATACCGCTCATCCTCTTCAGTACCAAAACCCTCCCAAACAACTAGTCATAAGATTGAACTCACGTCCCGACCATTCGACATATCGTTGCTGTCCCACTCATTTGTGTCAAACGATTCAAGATAGTTGGAAGACGGAGGAGGGGAATCATGTCCGTTTTCTAGAACAATCACAAAACGTGACGACATGAGATACCCGTTTCTTTGTAATGAGAGAGAGACTCCATACTCAAATCAAGAGAGATAATTGTAATTACGATAACACCAAAACACGTTTATTATACAGTAGCAAGAATTGTGAAAGGAAATGAAACGATCTCTCACAATAAAAGACTATTTGAATGTATGCAAACAAACCGCGGTTAAAAGAGAATAACTAAGCAACTACTATTTCTTGCTCTCAGTATTAACTTTCGGACTCAGATAGATCACAGGGTCTGCATTCAGCGAAGAGTAGAAAATGAACATATCTTCCACAGGATGAGGATACTTGACGTGTGCCACATATCGTGTGTTGGGGTCGAGTCGGTCGAAGCGCATGACTCTGTTATTCTCCGTCATGACGGCATATCTACGCTGTCAGTGGCGCTGCTCCCTCACTCTCCCTTCGGATGAATCACACACCCGGAGATCGGCAATTTGCGATACGAGGTAGGTTCTTTCGACATCTGGACTCCCGCCGCGTAGTTGTCGCAGAGCATCCCGATCTCCTCTCCAGTGGGGAGGAAGACGCGCGCCACCGCGTGCTCCGCGATGATGACCAGACTCTACATGAGATCACGTGCACACCCAAACCTGGTCGGAGGCGAGAGTGATGCAGGACTGGTTGATCTACATGTCAATCGGTGGAGACGACAACGTAGCTGGGGAGCGACACGCTGCAGAGGCTGGAGAGCTGGAAACTGCGCTGGTCGAGAGAGTACCACTGCCACTGAGTGAAGATGATCCACTGCGACTGCGAGGGAAGCGACACGTAGCCCACGATGCCGGGAACAGCCTCGATGTCGCTGAGCGATGCGATGGAAAAGGTGTCGAGATTCAACGAGGCAAACTCGCCTGTTGAATACTCCAAAATAAGAATATCTGCATCGCAAATCGCATTACGAACCTTCTTGCTATCGTATCTTGGATCGAAACAGACACAGAATCATACTCAAAAACTCGAGAGGAGGTAAGACGATCGTAAATGGAAAGGACACCGCTTTGGTTTAAAACGATTATTAAGTTGCTGTGGGAGGGAGAGGAAGTGATTGACACAATCGAAGAAGAACTACGATCTACCGTTGAGAATCAGTCGAACCAAGACTTGAAAGAATAGAAATAATATAGCAGTCCACACAACTTAGTAAAAAGACTTCGCCCTCATCAGTTCCAACAGCTAAAATACTATCTCTAGGAATATCGGACTGAGGATAGAGCCAGTAACCACAGGTACAGCTCTATGTGGTACGGAACAAAAGCGCGATACGCCGCCCTTAAAATATGGAGTTTGTTGAACAGCATAATGTGCAAAGAAACCCAGATTAGAATTCTTGTCTTCGTTGTCATAACTACAGAGATAAACCACGGCATGGGAGAAAACATGTTTACTTGTTCTTTCGAAATTGTAGCAACATATCGGCAAATTCCGTCATGATATTTCTCCTCCAGGAGAGCTATAATAGAACTGCTATGGTTTTCCTCAATTATACGCCGACAAGATAGCTGCTCCAAATTGCTGAGAAAAGAATCCCTTCACATAAAATAAGCACCGTGGTACGATACATGATTATAAAGTACTGGATGGAAAGAAAAGTGACTAGAATCAGATATCGATTATTGTGAGGTAGTTTCAATTAGAATGAATCGATATGGCCATAATACGATCAAAGGTATTGGATGATTTGAAAAGCAAGGCATATGACGACTTTCAAATGATATTGGGAACGAGTTCTCTGAATGCGAATAAAAATGACTGTCTGAAAGGAGTATGGATTATAGCATAGGTAGATGACATACACATGATTTTTCTGAATGATGAGGTATATCGAGAGATTTGTGTGTAATGTTATGTCTTTATTCAATTTCATTGACCAAAAAGTCACTCTACAACGAAAACACTTTGTTCAGAAAATGAACATAACAGTGGCTCATGATATTAGGGATTAGGGTTATATTGTTATTACTGATGGAAGACTGTGATTCGAGGACTACACAACTAATCAACAGAAGGAATTGTTGGAAAGATATTCTGATCGTTGCAAAATGATTGAGATTCTTTTTTCACTTCACTGATCGAATCAAAATGGTGATTACTCATAAAATACAACTTATCAAGTTATCATGAATGCGTAACAATAATCATTGTTACGGTTATTTAAATAGAGTATTGCTATGAAATCGTCTACTTCTTCGAAAGGTGTAGATGTGTCAAATATTACGAGTGTGTCTGAAGATACGTCCAAGATTGAAGAATTATTGAGTAAGAATCTGAATGATGAATTTGGTATTGAAAGTATCAGAAAGGAAGGTAATAAGAGTATTGGTGTTGTTGGTG
>JZRM01000212.1:0-28989 GCA_000963415.1 Blastocystis sp. subtype 6 | reverse complement strand
TTTGTTGAACACATTTCTTTTGATATGGTTGAGAAGGCACCTATTGTGAAGGAGTACAAACGAGCTGGCTCTTTTTTTGGAGCAAAAGGGACTCGAGTACTGCGATTAGTGACAACATTCCTAACTCTCGGTTGAACATGCGTATCGTTGTTACCTATAGGTGCTGGATTCTACTGCCTTATGTACGTTCCGTTTGACGATTCTCATGGTCCCAATGTTTTTACGCCCGTAGTTATCTTTTCTGATAGCACTACTTCTAGATTCGGAAATGGTACTTTGCAAAGAGAAATGAGTTCTTTGGAGTGTCTCCTCCCGCTGAGACTCCTGAGGAGAAGATGAAAGGTCAGGAATAAGTACTTGTATATTTATTTGTCCTGTTTGTTACCAATCTACCATACTTTTTCACAAAGTCTGCTCATATGCATCTGTAGGTCTGTAACTCGAGGGAAAGCACAGTTTAGCAACAAACAACTTAGTTTTCCTTTTCTTTTTCTACGGGTGTTTCATCCATATCATCACTTATATCTTCTCGAATCAAAAAGATGACCTGCATAACCATGAAGCCTATTAGAACCCCGGTACCAAGCAGCATACTGCAGAGGATCAAAGGATGATTCTGCAAGAATGAGGCTATGACAGAAACAAGTTTCTAGATTGCACCAAGATCATATTCGAACCTGCGACATTGATGTGAGGCTGAGCGGATAATAGGGAACGATGTTCTTCATCACATCCACAGTCGAGTACATTGCAAATCCTTTCATCACACGGACCTCACGGGCTTCTTCATACAAAAAGCTAGAACCCTAAATGATGAGAAGAGACTTCGTGTACATTAATAAAGAGCACAAGAGAAGGGAAATAAGTGAGATTAAAACGGAGCATCAAGTTCTTACACTGGGTTCCATCCACCTATCAACTATATTCAGGTTAAAAGGACAACCTCTGCGATATGAATCCAGTCGGGAACAGATCTAGCCAAATCTATCCATTGGGGAGCCAGATTACGGCAGTGTGCGCACCACTATATGCAACCAGTTTTAAAGATGATACAGGTGCATAAAACTTTACAAACCATCTTCCAGAATCAGGCTGCATTACTTTCTCATCAAAATCAGCCTCTGTTAATGTTATAACTTCTTCTATCATATAAGTTCATCAGGATAACGAACGAGCTGAAGCGAATGTAAGCAAGATGCCAATGAGGAACCTACACAAAATGAAAATGGTTTGACATGAAAAAACACATACAGCAAGAATCGCATCGAAAGAAAATCTGTTTGTCGAGTGAGTTTCTTTCCATTGTTTGCTCTATTTTTTTAAATGTAAAATCTAGCCTTGATGGACCCAATATCGGAGCTTCAATCGCTTACAGTGTCATTTTTGAAACAACTGAAGATAATCATAAAAGATAGTATAATAGACTGTCCTGAAATAAATGATGGCGATGAAACGGTGATGAAGGCCCATATAGACAAGGTAGTCATAATGTATATATATAACTCTTAGGCAGATCAACATCTTGCCGAATTGAAGGAATCAAAGAAGAAGTTTGTGTCTTTTGTGGATACACTTGAAGAGTTTCATAAAACAGAAGCGTTTGATAAGGATTGGGATCACTCATCTGTAGGGAGCAGTTGAAGGAGATTGAAGAACTTAGTGAGCAGAATCGCCAGGTAACTCAGGAATTAATTGCTTCAATTCACAAATATCGTACTGATATGATAATGATGTGAGGTACTAGAATCTGTTCAAGAGTCGTTAAAGAACTTGATCGATTGTAGTTTAGACACACTTACACCTTAGCTTATTCCTGTTTGTTACATTTATGAACGACATTTCATTCTTCATTTAGTAAACGGTGTACATAGTATTATTCGATCGATTTTATGATTGGTGAACTAATCCAGTTCTTATTCTCGTTGATATTCACCATTCTGCGATCAATGTTGACTTCTCGTGTGATAACGATACTGTTCTTATTTTTCTTGTTTCTGGTTTCTCTTGGAGCAGCTGAGGAGAAACAAGTAAGATTTGCGTCATTGGGTATTCTTATCTCTAGATGAAAAATGGGAAAGTAAACACAGTGTATTCGTCAGATCCACTCGTAATCCATAGCCATCAACATAAAACGGGAAGCCGACAGGGATTTTCGCATTCTGTGAGGTAATCTTATGGTATCAAAGTGATTGGAAGAAAAATGAGTTCGGCTTCGAATGTTTTGAATTTGCCAAAGCCAGTGAGAAAGAGTTCACATTCTTCACGATTTAATCTTCTTTCTACCCTGCCGACGATTGTTATAATTCTGTATATTGGCTACAGCGCATTGAGTGCATCTTCGCTGCCACGCAAAAGCCATGTTACATCAGTTGGTCATACAGTGGAGTCATCGTACAAATCGCTTTACAACTCCGTAAATCACTTATTGGAGATCGTGAAGAATGCCCTTGCTTCGTTGGGAGCTTCCCTCTTCTCTCTCTTCAACACTCTTTTGGATTTCTTTCGATCGCTGGACGTCAATCAGTACATTCTGATTTTCAAGGCGTTTTACTCCAAAATGCCGGTAACCGCGGTTATTTGTCTTGTCACCATTTCCATCATATCATTTCTTTTGATTGTTCTTTCCATTTATATATTCTGCAAGCTTTTTTTATTCATTTCAGACAAGCCGAATTCCATGTCTGTTGTAAACGATTCGGCTTCTACAGCATCTGTGCATGTGCAAAGACGTCAATCGATTGTTTCTGAACACAAGTTGTAACAGTATTTCCTTGTTAAGTAGGAGACCTCGTAAGACGCTTTCTCCATATCCTCCTAATCCGATCGAAGAACCGTTTTCGTTGGTATTTGTGGAATTCCAGAAGTAACGGATAGCAGCCATTTTCAAATCTCCGTCGTTTATGCGTTTCACCGACTTCGCAACTCAACTATAATACTTTTGTTCAGTGTTTCCTTCGATGTACTCTCGTATAACAGGATTGTTTGTTAGCGCATTCGCTCAGTCATAACCAGTCAGCGATGCTTTCTTCCACTTTATGTAGGGAGTTTCATTATATGAAAAGTAGTTTCATTGGATACGACACCCTCAATTCGTACACCTCAACCTACTCTCTTCTCTTCCAAAAGTGAAACCGATCGAAACGAATTTCCCACAAATCCACCTTCTACAACGCAAGAAACGATTCCCGCGGTTCCAAAGACTCCAATAAGAGAAAACTCTGATAGTCACACTCCTATAGTGATTGATACGCCCGAGTCAAAGCCGAAGGAAGTCTCTTCTGTGGGAAATGACTGGAAAGAAGAGCTTATGGGGAATGTAAGGTTGTGTTTGAGATATGAGTTAGATGGATCCAGAGTTGTTTGCTAGTATCATGAGGGATGTGGATCAGATTGTAAACGTGAGTTTGGTGTTTCGTGTAGACGAGCGAGACCACCATGTCGGTGACAGAAGCATCGAATACGATGAAACAGGGTATTTTTACGGGTTCGAGAGGTGTTTCGGGATCCTTAGGTGTTCCAGCTATTTCTGGTGCTGCAGGAACTACAAGTGCGTCGGGGAGTTCAGAAGCCTTAAATACTCCAATTGCTGTTGGCTAATCTGTTTGTTGAAAAGAAAAATGCTCAAACGGGGGATCGAACCCCAGACCTTCGCGTTATTAGCACGACGCTCTAACCAGCTGAGCTATTCGAGCACATCTATACCTCTTATCGTTTACTTTAGAAAACAAGACACAAGGCATAGCTCAGCATTTTATCAATAACCTCTGCAGAAGTTTCATCGTTCACCAATTTTTTGAACAGAAACAGAAATACGACAAAGATGACTGCTGGTCCCGCGTAGGTCAATAGAGAGGAGTGAACCAGGTTGGCGAACACATTGTACAAGGGGTAATTTACCGTAACGAGACAAAAGGTCAGCAGAGTGAAGGTCCCGACATATCTCTCTCTCGAAAGAATGCGAAACGATCCGATCAGACGCACCAGGATGAGTGGCAGGTGGATGGAGATGAACGTGACGAGTGCGACAAATAGAAAGAAAGCCTTGATGGGGTTGACGATGGTGGTGAAGCCATCCGTGTAGTCGAATACACACAGGATCGTAGCGCTGCAAAAGCTAACGGCAAGGACGAGAAGTCCGACAAAGTGCATGCTGCGATTTCTCTTCACCGACACGCAGAAGAACCCTATGATCAGCACTACCAGCGAGGCGGTGAAGACGGCGAAATCGCAGTAAAAACCATCCGACAAGAAGGGGACTGTGCGACGAAGGAGGAGCGGCAACGACTGCGACATCGACAAAAGGGGGAAAAACTGTCTATCAGCGCCTCCTGGAGACCTACGCCTAGCGACAGGAGCGACATGATCCACAGGGAAAAGGACGACGAGGACGACGAGATGAACGTGCGCCAGCCGTGACGCAGGATGCTCCGCTCGATGGTGTACAGCGTGAGAAAAGAGTCCAGAAGGACCTCCGCGTCGTTGGGGAAAAAGCCTTCGAAGATCTGAGAGAGGTTGGAGAGCAGCTCGTCGTTAACGTCGTACAGCGCGGAATCTGATTCCTGGTCACGTGACTTCTTAGAGTCCTTCAGAAGAATACGCGAAGGTGTGGGGATGCTGAAGACCATCAGGAGGCCGAGAAGAGAGAGAAGGAGCGAAACTCCACAGATGACAAAGCGTTCTAGAGACCCTCCGATAAGACGGATCAAATAGCCGATGAAAAAGCATCCTGTTAGCATAACAACGGTGAGGAACGAATTCTGGAATCGATTGGCCGTTGTTGTCAAATCGAACTTGATATGGAGTGTCCACGGAAACAGAACCCCGAGCGACAGTCCTTGGAGCGCCCTTGCTGTAGATCAGATATCCAAGACAAAAGTACATAAGACTGTCGATTGCTTGTTGATGAAATACACAACAATGCTTCCTATGTAGTTTAGATAACAGAGCGGAAATGCAATTTGCTCTGGAACGCATTTATAGAGAAGAATGTAAAGAATACAGCCTAACATAAAGCAACCAAAGTACTACATGTGAATACCAGGCAATAGATAATACGGAAATATCAAGCGCGTCTGCAACGCTAAAGTTGAAAGTCAAAATCTCTACACTTGAGGATCTGCTTTTAAAATCCACCGTTTCCGTAAAATCCGATGTCGATTCCCCAGAGTACAAACGTAATGTCCAATAAGAATACAACAAGCCGAGATGCACAAAGATACTTCCGAAAGAGCGGGGAAGTATGATTCCCCTGCTCCACCGTAGACTCTATCAACGGTTGCACAATTTCGCTCTTCGACGAGCTCATTCTATGTTACTCTTTTTTTTTGAAAACTCAAAAACTGTGTTATGCAAAGCGTATCTATACTCTTTTTTGTTGTACACAAGGTATCAACTACTTTACGTTTAGTTTATCATCTGTGCAGCTATTGATCCTTTGGAATGGACTCTAGATGGAGGTATCCAGGATGAAGGGTTTTCGACGGTTCTCTACATTGGTACGAAGCCATCCGGAGGTCCTCTTCAGTCATTCCGCATGTATCTTGTAAGCGTAATTTGTTGCCGATCAAGCTTCAGGATCTTGAAACCTCTGCGACACTGATTCCATCTATCAATTGTGAACAGTGTAAAGTGGGTTTCTGGAGATTTCTCCGATTTTAGAGTGGCGCTAGATATGACCGCGAGGTTTCGCAAACAGAAGAAGTAATAGGCTGTTCTTCTGACTATTGTGACAAAAGTACGAACTCTTCGTGAATGTTCATCTAGACAATGTTCAGTATTGCCCTGAGAACCACTCTTCTCAAGGCCAGTGTTGTGCGAACTACGAGAAGGAGAATTGTGGGTGGGATTCCCGTGTCGGGAGATTTAGCTCTCCGTACTACGCAGAGGGCACCATTGTGCGCGACGAGTTCGTCTTCAGCAGCAATCGTTTTTACGGTTATTTCGTCGATGTGTTGTAGGGCCCTTTTCTGACTCATCCCCAGCAACTCCACCTTCGAGGAGATTCCCGGCACCGCTGTGGGTGTGCTGGGGTTGGGCGAGAAGGCCTGCAACCCCACGTGCATCGACCCCATCTACAACTCCATCCACGACTCGATCACGTGGGCCTCCAACGTCTTCACCATGTGCTTCGGACTTCGGAAGGGCGTCCTCGCCATCGGCTCGAACGACCGTCGCTTCCAGGTAGTTGCTGTCGATGTGCTCGAGCCAAGGCGGGCCCCGTCCTCTACACCAAACAGCGCGAAGACGAGCTGGGATACACATACGACCTCCTCGATCTCCGCATGAACAACCAGACCTTCCTGGACCAAGAGCAGCACTTCGTGGGCATCCTGAAGACCAACAGGAACTTCATTCTCCTCCCTACGCAGCTCCACGCGCAGTGGCAACAGTTCATGATCGAACACTACGGAGAGCTCGAAGGTTTCGTTCATTGCTCCTACCTTCCTTGCAGGTGTGAAAAATAAAACTGTCTTTGTCGGAGTCCCTGTGACCAACATCTCGAGCTTCCCCACGTTCGATATTCTGGTGAGTGGAATACTATTCCACATTCCCCCGGAACAGTATTTCCTCCAGGACAAAGTAAGTCCAGGTGTGTACGCGTTGGGCATACGAAAGTGGGACGATGTTTTTCCTTGTTTCGGACCTCACAGATAGGAGAGGGTTGGTCTGGGTTTGCTCTTCATGCGAGGTTTCGTAACCATATTCGACCAGGAGAACACTGGATTTGCAGCAGCAGACAAAGAGCACTGCTTGGCCACCGATGATGTCGATGCTGTGGGTTCTGTTGAGTGGGCTCCGACAGTGGAACCGGTGAACCCGAAGCCTCAGTATCTCGTGTGGCTAATTGTTGCAATCGCTGTACTGGTTGTTGTGGTGATCATCTGTGTTGTGGTGATCATCTACTTGAAGTAGCAAAGAGAAGAGGCCTGTCATGTAGAAAAGTACAGCGTAAAATTGTGCAGAAGTTCGAAGAAACGGATATTACGTCGTTGCCGTTAACGGAACCATTTGTTTGATTTATTTGTTACATACGCCAAAAATAGGGATGATTCTTGTACTCCATTAGTGTATATTTATTCCAATGGATGGACTTGATCTTGACGATGAAAACGGTGTACCCTGATTGTAAAAATAGTTACAAATAGGAAAGGTCGTTTTCTAAGGACACAAGACCAACTTACTCTCCAAATATAGAAGGTCGTGCGCAAGGTGTGAACAACGACTCCGCAAGTCGTTTACAGTATGATTCAGGTCGGAAACAGGATAATACGCCTGTTCTACAACCACCGCCTACCAGTCGCGTAACTTTGCTTAATTTGACTCCCTATACCTAGGAAGAGGCGCTGCTGCAAGAACTAAAGGCTACAAGAGAAGCGCTGCATGAGAAAGATTATCGTCTCCAACACCTTGAAGAAGCAAATAACCGCCTTCTGTTTCGGATGCGTAATTTGCGTGTGGAAATCCAAGGGAAGGAGAAAACCATAAGCGAGCTCAATCAGGAGATCAATTTTATGAAACGCAAATTGGATAAACCTACAGAAATTCGTTGTGGTTGGATTGTTGAGTGATTGTTAGTTGTTAATGAGATTAAGCAAAAGGACTTGATCATCGAGTCACTTAAACGGAGGCAACAGCAAAACCGAAGTGTTTCGATTCCTATTGATGGGGATGGTGAACGATTGTCCCAATCTTCGCTAGGATCATACATGCAGTCATTTGCTCATGTAGGCATTCGAACTGCTGGCCATCTGTAGCAGTCTGCTTCGCAATGTGTCTGTTATGGAGGACATCGTAGACTTGTTCGGCAGAACCGTGCTTCTGTCCAGGATGAGACAGAAATTATAAACGAATGGAACAAGACTCTCCAAGTGTTCGATGTAACAGACCCTAGTTTTATTCTCCATCTGCGTGTTTCTGATTGGCTGTTTTTTGACCAATAGCAATACGTCATTCTGTCGATTTCGAGGTTAGCCATGCTCGGACAGCCGGTGAATGACTCGGATGAAGGTATCTATGGGCAGTGCTGCTACATGTGCGGAAGGAAATTCGATTGTCTTCACAAGCCAATTGTGTGTAATTTTTGTCGATTTATGTTTTGTACAAATTGTGCTCCACGAACGCTTGTTTTGGGAGTGAATAATGTGTCAAAACGAGTTTGTGTTTTGTGTGAACATATGTACAAATTTGTGAATAAGAAGGATGAAAAGCAATATAGTTGGACGCCTTTGTTAACAAACATGCCACTCAAGTGGCTGGCGGATGTTTCGATATTCGTATGTTTCGATCACATCGCCCTCTTGGAAACCCTACGCATCAAAAATAACAGGAGAGCAAACCGTAAAACCCTTGATTTGAATTCCACACTCCTTTCCCTCCTCCACACTTTCTACTTCGCTTTTAAAATGACGCATCGAATCTAAACTAGTTCCTTTGTATATAATCTACACTTCATCTTGCTACTCTGAAAATACATCCTGATCTCGAAGAACACGGAAAAGAGATTGCCTTGAAAAAACACCAGAATTCACTTTGCAACCCGCAATTTGCGTGTTGTCACTGCCCTGGAAAATCTACGAATAACGAGATCTATTCATACTCACCTTGAGAACGTCTGCAGAAGCGATCGTGACAGGTGCGTTCACCATCGGCATAAAATCCATTGCCTTTTCCTTCAACTAGATGTGACAGAGAACGTGATGAGCTACATGATCGAGTAGAGAATAGATAATGGAGTCCGAAACAGTGGAGATTTTCAACGACTGAACGAGCTTCTGCATTGACTCTAGGAACAAAACGAACATCACAACAAACGATTCAGCTTCGAGTTAAACATCAGGAGAATTCCCTTGCAGTCGCGAGCAGTCTCGACATCGCTTTTGCTCACATCACCGATATTCGCGGTTACGATATCGAAGTGAGCATTATGCAGATCTTCGTTCAGCACCTCGATCTGCTGCTCGATCGCCTGAACAGAGCCATCCACATCCGCCTTTATCACCACGGGAATCTGAGTGATCTGATTGGAAGTTGGGACAGTTTCTCCAGAAAAGTCCATATTTTTGGAATTGGCTAAAAGTGGGTCTTTCTCCAACTGACGACGACGATACGCCTCCAAAAATGTCGTGCGTCGTTTTCTGTAGTGAATGACTCCATTCGCCTCAGACTCATTTTTCACCTCCATGATCCACTCACCGCTGCCTGCAGTGCATTCGATTCCACGGATCTCCACTGTGTCGCCAGGTCGACCCTCTCGCACAGGCTTTCCATCACGCACGATTTGCTTGATCTTTCCAAACTTCTCGCCCACGACACAGACGCTACCGACATGGAAATGTCCCCAGCGGATCACTGTAAACAGATTCGTTCCTATGCCAGGACGCACCGTACTCTCGAGAACAACGCCTTCACCCGGAGCCTAGAAGGAAGGAGACAAGAGCAAGAGTACCTTGGGATCAGTGCGGATCTCACGCATCACTCCCTCTTCGTAGAGTAGGTTTTTCAGATCTTCGATTCCCTCGCCTGTGATGCTGTCGATTCCGATGATGTTCACATCGCCTCCGAACTGCGTAGTCACCACATCGTAGTCCAACAGCTGTGTTCCGATTCTCTGGATGGCCTCGTTCTTATTCACGTCCTTCTTACCACATTTCGTGACTGCGACCACCACCGGAAGCTTCGTCTCTCTTATCAAGTTCAAACACTCGACTGTCTGCTCCTTCACGCCATCGTCTCCTGCGATGATCAGCAGTACGATGTCTGTAGCCGTGGCGCCTCGTTTCCTCATCGCAGTGAAAGCTGCGTGGCCCGGCGTGTCGATAAATGTGATCACATTGTCACTGCCGAGAGAAACGTTAAATGCGGAGATGGCTTGTGTAATCCCTCCCGCCTCGTGCGCCGCGACCGATGATTGACGCAAACGATCAAGGAGTGTGGTCTTGCCATGGTCCACGTGACCCATTACAGCAATCACGGGAGGCCGACTGGGTAGTGTGTGTGGTGAGTTAGACATGTCTGTGGGTTGGAGATTGTACTGATTCACAACATTGATCTCTATATCCAAATCCATCGCCAAGAGTTCGATCGCATCGCAGGACACCAAGTCATCCTTCGAACGAAGCGAGTCTTCGTACTCGCTTAATCGCTCGATGCACTCTTTAACTGGAATTCCAAATAACTTGGAGATATTGAGAATCGTTTGATCACCATGGATCGTGATCACTTTCTTCGTCTTCGATTTCCCACTCTTCAGTTTCGTCTTCTCCTTTGGAAGAGGAATTGTGGGACGAACGACAGTCTCTGCATTCTTCACAGCTTTATCCACTGCCATCAAATCTTCGTCAAACCAGGTGGGAGTTTCATTCTTAGAAACTTCTTGGAATAATCCGCTCAACTTCGATTTCGCTTTAGACCGCAGTTGATCGATGCTCATTCCAGCGTCTTTCTTCACAGGCTGTGGTGATGGAGCATCTTCTTTCGGTTTTAGCACCGTAAAAGGATCGATCTCTTCATCATCGAAGCCATCCTTCTCTAAAAGACTATCCATGCCAAACATGTCATCGCCATCTTTCTCTTCGACAAAAGGCATTGAAAGAGGCTTTATGTCCAAGGATAAAGAACTGAAATCGAAATCTGTTTTTCTAGGAAGAGAATTCGATGCTATCTTCTTTTCGTTATTCATTGGATGAAGGAACGAAAAGATGGAGGGAAGAGGTTTAGACTCGGGATTTGAAGATAAGAGTGAAATCGTATCTGTTATTTGTATAGGAAGAGGGGGAAGATCCGCTTCTTTTACGGTAGAGGAAGAAGCCATTGATGGGAGAATGATCTTTTGCGATGAACTCTTCGATTCAGGATTCTCTCCACTCTTTTCTTCGGACTTCGCACTGACTTTAAATCCCATAGACTTTTGTGTAGTTGTTTCAGAAGAATCATTCTCTGTTGAATCGCTTGACCTGTTAATATCATCAATAATGGCAGAACCAAAAGTGGCATTCGTTCTTTTCGGAATCTGTTTAGACCGTTCCTTTTCTTTATTCGCTCCACCCCGTTTTGCTTCTACATAGTAGGCAAGCACAAAATGACCAGCATACCTCTTGAAGAGTTCGCAGATGCAGAAAGACTCTTTTGTAATGAATTTATCTCTCTCCTTTGAGCACGTATCTGCTTCTCCAATTCTTTAAGCGCCTCCATCTCTTTCTTAGAATTGTCGACTCCATTCTTTTCTACGAGTACCGTAACACTCTTCCTTGTTTTCGCTAACTGTGCCTGGAGTTTTGAAAGGGAATCCTTTGCTCGTCGCAGCTGGAGAGGAATCTCGGCCACTTTCGCCACGTTTCGAGCAATTTTTCCTTCCATTATGCAAACAAGGGAAAATAGAAAAAACTCAACAAAAAACTAGTACGACTTCAACAAACAAAAGGCCTATGGAATAATTTCAATACTGTTGTTATAGGCAGGGTAATGGAAGTCTTCCACAGTAAAGACTCCATCGCTGATCAACTTCTGCACAGTGGGGAGAATTCGATGTAACTCCTTCATCAAGTGGCGGATCGTGTTGCACACCTCTTGGAAGCCTTCTTCTCCCCACCACTTCGTCTGGTTGGCGTACAAGCATCGTCCCCCGCATTCGTGGAAGATGTCGCAGGAGACGCAGGGTTCCGCGACGGCCTCCGCGTTATACAAGTCCTTCGGATGGAAGTCTACGTGTCAGAGCCCCCTCTCTCCGACCCTTCTTGTTGATGTTCGAGATGCAGTCGAGTTCGGCGGCGATGGGGCAGCTGCTCACCCCTCCTCCGGTCGTGATGCTGCAACGTCACGCCACGCCCCATCACCCACTTGAAGGCCGTCAGTCCGCTTCCGCAGCGCACTCCCGTCACTCGCTCGCCCGTCAGAAGTCTGCGGATGAGTCATCGACACCAGTCCCACGAGTGCAGCACTCCGGTGAACGGGGCGATGGGCAGGATGCGGTGCTCCTCTCGGAGCGCTCGCTCGAACGCGTCGGCCAGACGAGTGATGCCCGGGTTGTAGCACGTGTCGCGCCAGCGACACCAGGTGGCCAGACGGTCCTCCGTGGGAGTGTCCCAGTTGCAGTCCAGCTGCCAGTGCACGTGGCGGAAGCCCACGCTGATGAGGTGTGGGGGTGAAGGAGTGCAGCGAGAGGCAAAGGATATGCATCACGTCGTCGTAGATGTCGCCGTTCTGCTCCACGCTCACCGTCATACGCGCCACCAGGTCGTTGGGGAAGCCCTTCGCCTTGATGCACGCCACGTTCTCCATGATCCGCTCGTAGGTACCTTCTCCTCGACACCGGTTCGTGGTCTCGGGACGACCATCGATGGAACAGAGAATTGTGTCCATCTTCATGAGATAGTCGTCCTTCACTGTCTTCAGGAGCGTTGCATTCGTCTACATCGCAAACAAACACAACTACCACTTGCAAACAAAAGCGAGCCTTCGGGAACATGTCCATGATTTTGTAGATTACACGGTTCTTCAAAAGAGGCTCTCCTCCGTAGAAACAGATGATCAAGTCGTCAATCTCCCTAGGACTCGCAGTTGTACTCAGATTTGTACTTAAACGGCTCCAGCTTTGAGATGTCATATGTCATCTCCTTCGGATGGGTATCACGTTCGTACTCATCGAGCTATTCGTCACCAGAGGCAGTTACTTCTCACCGTGATGTTCTCAATGTCCTCGTAGTTCTCGTCGGAACCACAATAAGTGCAAGTGAGATTACAACTCTAACGATCAACCAGGAGCAGGAAACAAACTTGGGTGAGAGTAATAAAGACGAGCATATGCAAATGGCACCACCAAACACCACAGCAAACAGAAGTCTACCGAAACAGTTCTGAGCCACTCACTCTCAACTCTTCTCCCAGAAAACGAACGTATATTCAACAAACAGAAAATAGAAATTGTCCTTCGTATTGTGTAAAAGTATGGTTTATTCCTTCTTATTATGCTTTTTCGAATAACGGAGGTTTCTAAGGAACTTGGGATCAACCTATTTGTCAAGTCAAACACAACAACACCTACACCCTTCATAGAGCGATAACGCTGACGCAGAGGCTTCTTGATTCCGTTCTTATGATTCTTAATACTCTGATTACGAGCTGTGTGATGCTTTTGCTTCACCATTCTACAAAACAGTTAGAACCACATCTATCGTTTCCACACCAAGCAGATTGACTCCCCTCAACAAGAATCGTCACCACATACCTTTATCTAAATACTTGGACAAAAATCTATAAGGAATCAACTGTTGGTTGATGGTACGTCCCAATTCATAATGCGCCCTATTCCTTAGAGTCCATCTAGAGGTTCTAGAGCGATGCAAAATGCAGTTTTCTTTCTGCTGGAATGAAATCACTTCTGTTGTTCATTGGCACTAACACCCTTAAGAATATCGTTCAAGCATTGTAAAGACTTGATCCCAATATCAACTGATTATCGTACGAGTTCATCTTTCTCCGCCTCACATACAAGGTTTACGATCGAATTACCATTCCGCGGGAATTCACCAAATTCAGCGAAGAAGATATCTCTTTACTAATACTTTTATTCTAAAGTCATTTACTAATCTGCTATGTCCAGAACGTTGTGGATTGGTGATGTCCAAGATAACTGGACAGAGGACTATTTATGTGCACTAATGCGCAATGCCAGTAGAGAATGAACCAACTGTGTGATAGATTAGAGGGATTGTCGTCGATTAAACTGATGCGAGATCATGCAACCAATGAGCACTCAGGTTTGGTTTGTTTGTTCTTTAAATGGCAGGGTTTGGCTTCATCGATTTTGCAACAGAGGAAGATGCTATCAATGCGTTAAATGGATATAACGGTCGTCCCATTCGTTGCCGTCCCTTTTTAGTCTCATTTTGTAGCGGGAACAGGTTACACATTCCGTCTCAATTTCGGTGGGAACAACAGGAACTTGAGTCTTGGCAATGACTATTGCGTCTATATTGGAGATCTGGAGGCGAGTGTGACAGATACCCAGTTGTATAATATATTCAAAGAGAAGTACATGTCCTTCAGTGGAGCCAAAGTACCCCTGTTTTTCTCCTCCCATCTAGATCATGCGAGAAAAAGGCACAGGCGTGAGCAAGGGATTCGGCTTCATGCAGTTCCGTGCCCGTGACGAGGCAGTCACTGCGATCAAAGAGATGAACGGCTAGTAGGGGATCCTGTCTCCTCACCACTAGTGTGATCAACGGTCGTCCCATCAAGCTGAGCTACGGCTCGGGGCAGCGTTGGTACCAGGACGATGACGCGAGTTCCTCCGGCAGCGGCACGAAGTTCAACGTCATCGGCGATCGGCCCGAGATCCCCAACATCAAACCACCCCCACCGACGTACGCCATGCTCATGAAGACGCGCGCAAATAACATGAGTGGCGCAGCGGCGCTCGTGGATGCCTACGGAAATGCCTACGAAAACCCCATGTTCGCCTACGATCCTGTCTTCCAGGTAGGGATGCAGTGGGTGTGCGAGGTAGGCCGCGGTGCAGGCGCAGCAGCAGAAGAAGATGAAGCTGATGGGCAAGACTGCGGAGGAGGAGATGAATGACGTGGAAGTTCCTACAGATCGATCCAAGCCGCTTGACGTGAAAGAGGAGAATCGGAAGTACTTGAGCAGGGCACTGGATGTGTTTGGCTTACCTTCTCTGACAATCCCCAGGTTAAATTTGAGTGTTTGTTGAACACAGAAGTAACAGCAAAATTCCCTCCTCTAGAAAAGCATTGGACAGATGGAGGGTAACAGAATTCAGAGCTCAGTGACAAATAGAAGAGGTGATTGTGAGTTTGGCATTTTATTATACCGAAGTAGGGAGTTTGTTGTTGTATCATGATGAATAGTCTTCTACAGATTATGCTGCTGCTATTGACGTTGCAGGCATCAAAACTAAGAATGAAGATCACGACCGGAAGCTCCTTCTGTTAGTTTTTGAGAAATCCCCTCAAGTGTAGAATCGAATATAGTGACAATGCTCAGTACAATAACCTAGAGACCCTTTTAGTGCAGAATAATGTAAATACCGTCTATACATTTGGGGTTCCTGAGAAAGGAAAACTTTTGTCTATTTCAAAACTGTTAGAACAATTGAATATCGAATTGACAGTCGTGAAGAAAAGGTAAGGCGTATCCACCCTATTTTCAACTAGTGCATTTTCCCAAGACAATGTCGAACAGGATCTTTCTGTTCTAATAGGTGAAGATAACTTGAATCTCCATCCTGACATTCTCAAGATGCCCTTGGCAATGAAGGCAGCTGGAGTTCTCATTTCCGTATGAATCACTCATCCTTTGTCCCTAGAATCTCAATCTGTGCAGTGGCTCTCTAGTAGGACATTACGGGATAGAATCGTATTCTTTCCAAAACTACATGCGTCTAGACAGCTCTGCTCTCTCGACTCTGAATATCTTGCCCACTGGCAAGTCAAAAGATCACACCTCAAGGTATTCTTCTTCCCTGTTTTATCAACAGTCTCTTCGGTCTACTCAATCACACAATAACCGCGGGAATGGGAGAACGTCTTCTTCGCCGCTGGCTCTGTCAACCTCTATTGTCCCCTGTTGAAATCAACAAGCGATTGGATCTTGTTCAGCTCTTTGTTGATGAAACTCCCACTCGAGAGGAACTTCGCTCGACCTGTTTGAAAGGGATTGTGGATATTGACAAGTTGATTCGTCGTCTTGAGCAAAAGATTCGGTTTCGATTGCAAGATTTGTACGTCTTGTTTCAGGCTGTTCGAAAATTAGAGCCTATTTTGGTAGTTATCATAATCAATGATCACTGTACAGAATTGTCTAAAAGAGTGCAATCATGCATTTCGGTCACTCCTGGATGAGGTTTTTATAACACCGATTTCGAATCTTCTTTCATCATTTAAACGTTTTGAAGCCCTGTGCGAAGAGGTAATTGATTCCAAAGCGTTGCTATTTTCCCCGCCAGAGTTCCTCGTGAGTCCGTCGTATGATTCGCATTTGCAGGAAATCGCAGACAAGCGAAATGAAGCGTATTCTGAGATAGCTGACATCTTCGAAAAGGTAAGTCTTTTTAAGTGCGATTGTTCAGTATCGAGATCGCTACCCCACGATTGATGTGAAGTGTGAACGAAATGCTCGTTTTGGGTACTGTTTTCGAGTGTCAAGTCGTTTCCACAATGAAGTGAATGCAATTCCACATGCTTATGTGTTGCAGGTGCTGAAAAATGGCATTTATTTCACTATTGATGGTTCTGAGTAGGTTCTTGACTCTTTTCTCATGTAGTGATCTGCGTACTCCTTCTGCAGAGTATGAGCAATACAAAGCAGAGTATTCGAAGGCACAGGAGCAACTTGTAGGGAAGATCGTAGATGTTGCCAAGTCTTACATTCCTCTTTTCCACGTTTATTCTTCAATCATTGCGCAACTTGATGTTCTTCTCGCTTTTGCTGAAGCTTCTGCAAATGCACCTATTCCTTATACGCGACCCGATATCCTATCGATTGACAAGAATAATAGTACAGTGATTTATTGATTATCAAGCATAGAGATTCAGATTGAGAAGGCTCGCCATCCTCTGCTGGAAATACAGTCCACAATGCAATTTATCCCGAATGATTATGCATTGAAAGGAAGCGGTCCAGACAAGCAAAACGTGGTGATCATCACAGGTCCCAATATGGGAGGAAAAAGTACATACATGCGTCAATTGGGGATGATTCTCATTCTTGCGCAAGTGGGTTGTTTTGTTCCTGCGCAGCATGCCTCTTTCCCTCCATTTGGTGCTCTGTACACACGTGTGGGAGCCTCTGATAACCAATCCCGAGGCGTTTCCACGTTTATGAGCGAGATGATTGACATGTCCAACATTTTGAGTGCATGCGATGGAAACGATACAAATAGTCTGATCATCATCGATGAGCTGGGTCGAGGAACATCGACGTATGATGGTCTGGGTTTGTCTTGGGGCATACTGGAGTATATCATCAAGAACATACCCAATTGTTACTGTCTGTTTACGACTCACTACTACGAGTTGACTACGATCGCGAATCAGTTTCGGAACGTGAAGAATATCCACGTCACAGCGCTGAGCAAGGAGAATTACATCACGATGATGTACGGTGTGAAGGAGGGACCCTCCGACAAGTCGTTTGGAATCAATGTGGCGCAGCTGTGCAACTTTCCGTCGGTGATCATTAAGGTTGATGTGGAGATGAGGAGTGAGGGGTAGGATGCACAGAAGAAGGTGTGGGAACTGGAGGCGATTGCAAAGGCAAACTACGCAACGGAGGAGGAAAGGAAACGAATTTCAGAAGAGAAAGTCGAATCGATGCAGAAAAGAATACAAGTGCTTGCGGATAGTGAAACGATCAGTGAAAAGGACGTAGAAGAGTTGATGAGCGATTTGAATAATTTGTTGTCTGTTTGTTGGAAACAGTATTAATATGGCAGCATCTTTTTTGTCTTCGACCGAATGGTATTTGATTATTTTTTGACTATAACACAGGAAAGAGTGGATCAGTAGCATTCGTGAAGAAGATGTAATGAGCAAGCTGCTTGAGAACGAAACAATCCTTTCACAAGAGAACATCATAAAAGTGACGAATAACTGTATAGAAAGTGAGTTGCGGCTGTCAAGAGCTAAGTCGTAGTTCTTATAGAGATGGGAACCAACCGCCGTATTACAAATACAGCGATCTACTATTTTCGGCGATTATATTACAAGTAGGGTTAATTGGGCTATTTCCTGTAGAGTCCATTTCGATGACGTACATCCCTATCTGGCTGTCCCTACGTGCTATTACTTAGCGTCCAAAGTGGAAGAAGTTGCTACAAATGTCAATCGGGTTTTGAGTTCATTTGAAAATGTGCTGAAGCTGCACAAGATAGATCCTATAAAATGGACCGTGGATAACGTGCTGGGATGTGAGAATGTGATTCTCGAGAAGATGAACTACAGTCTTCTGTTTTTTGATCCTTTTCGCTCATTGCGCCATTTGCTCTCTTTGTTGCATCTTGAAGAATGTATCCAGACCTGCACGTACGCTTGTTCTGCCTACTGGACGTTAGAACAATTCTAAACGATTCGTTCTTTACGATGATTCCCATTACACATGCTCCCCATGTAGTGGCTGCAACTGCAGTGTACATGGTTTGCATCATGAACAGCGTGAATCCGGTGGACGTGTTTACAGAGATGCAGTTGGATGTCCATGAAATCTATCATCTCTGTGCTTCGATGTGCGCTTTCTATGAGAAGGGAGTGGATCTGTGGCCCAAAGAACTGACAGATTGTATTCTGACAATCTCACAGCAGTTCTGATAAGATATAGTTTTGTTTGTTGCATAACTTCATGATTGTTTAATAGATTCGTGAGAGACTAGAGGAAGTGAGTTTAGCCAATTGCACAGAATACGATATACAGCTTAAGGCATAGTGAGAGATATTCCACTTGTTGGGATCGATCATTCATTTCATGAGTATAGTTATTATCAACACAAGAAACGAAGAATTACTGTCAAGTAGGTATCTAGAAAAATGACCTCACAAGTGCAGCGTACAACGGAAGATGCACTATTGAAATCGGTTAGATTCCGCAGAAACCTGGAAACGGAATAAAGCAGATTCGTAGTATCCAGAAACCAATTCAATTGTTTACTGAAACAGCTATTTTCATAAATATATAATTCTTTTGTTTAAGCCAACTTTGTTATGCAAAAAAAGGAAAAAGAAAAGCAAACCGTTGAAAAGTACACTCTGTTTGTGTTCAATAAAATCATAGGGTAAAATCTGAACCTAAAGTAAAGAATAATGGCATCATATATTTTTAGGAAAGATCTGTGAGTAGTCACCGAAATCGAGGACGAGGGAAAGAGAGAGGAAAGGCATCACGAGGGCATGGTGGCAACGGTAGGGGTGGTAATACTGTCCATGCGAGCCAACGGAAAACTACAATCCGAAACTCCAAGAAAGTAGTAAAGCAACCAAATGTCGAAAAGGCATCTCCAGGGAATGATTCTATATTTAGTATGCTTATGGAGAGTAAATGTCTAGATACTGAATCATCAACTAGGTAGTGGTACTCCTCCAGGTCCACAGATTTCCACAACTCCTGTAGATCCTGCAATTCACATAAGTCGTGCCAATCAAACGATTCCTTCAAATCCAAATCATACCAAGTCGTCTTATCCGGCGCGTTCTCCTTTTTCGATTTCTGAAAAGCTCGTCCTCCCTTCGGACCCAAATTCACACAAGTCGGACTCCTGTCGTTATGTGTGCACGTGTTTTCTCCATCACCACTAGACACTTGAGGAGATGTACGCTATCCGCGATCAGGTGTTGTCGCCCTCCTTCCGCTATGACCCCGAGAAGGTCCAGCTGTCTCTGATTCGCTACGAGATCACAAAAATATCGGAGGATGCCAAGACAGCGCAGCCGACACGACGCGAGCAGAAGAGGGAGTGGGAGACCGAGTCGTCAGTGGACGACTGGGAAATGCCGGACGACGAGGACGAGGACTTCAATCTCTACGTGTGGCTTGTCGCTCCCGTTAACCCTAGCGATCGTTCCAGAACATCACGCTCTCCAAACCCGAGGAGTCTCGCGAGGACGGCGCGTCGAATCGACCCACCGGCAGTGCGGCCAGCGAGCCGAGGCGCGAGGAGCCCGAGCAGACGCTGCAGTCCTTCGCCATCAACGAGCTGGACAGCGTCTCGCTCGACTACTCTCCGAGCAGCGCTCTCCCCAGCGACCCGCACGTGCTGCACTCGTTCAACGAGGAGATCGCGCTGAGCGGAGGCGTGTTCGCCCCCTCTGCGGCCGCGAACATGCCCTTCGTGTCCCCCGCTCTCTACGGCTATGGCGAAACTCGCCAGTCGCTGGGACCTTCTCTCGGTCCCTACGGCAACTACGCCTTCTCCCAGGAGATGTACCGCCAGCTCGACTACGGCTATCCCCCGGCGTCGCTCCCCATGCAGTATGCAGGAGGGATCGAACCCAGACTGAGTGGCTACGAGAGAATGGGCGTCCTGGACCTGGACGATGTGTTCAACGTGGGTGGAGTGAGGTCGCAGCCAGAGATGTCCGTAAATTTGCAAAATGAGGTGGTGGAGGAGCGGAAGGAAGCAGAAGGGAGTCTTCAAAAGAGGTTGCAAGAACGTCCATTGGAGCCATTGGAGCCATTGGAACCATTGGAACCTTTGGAGCCATTGGAGCCATTGGAACCATTGGAGCCTTTGGTACCGTTGAAATCAAAAGATCCTGTGAAATCGAAAGATTCGAACAGTGTTCCAGAACAAAAACCAAAGGAAACAAAGAAAACTCAAGAAAAAGAAGTGGTACAAGGAAACAAGGCGATTACGAAAAAGAGTCCCATTCCAGATCCTGCAACTCTTCCAAAAATCAAGATTGCTGGATCTATAAAACCGCGGATTCTATACTTGAAGAAAAAGTGACATTGTTTGTTTGTTTAATTACATCTCTTGTGGATACATCATGTACGGAAGGGGATTACATCATTATATTCTAGAATGAAAGTTGTTATTGTTGGTGGAGTCGCTGGAGGAGGCAGTGCTGCAGCTAGGTAGGCGACCGCTCTTTATTTGTATTACTGTACAGAATTCGACGATTGAATGAAAATGCTACGATCATCATCTTCGAGAAGGGGCCCTTTGTATCGTTTGCAAACTGCGGATTGCCTTACTACATTGGAGATGTAATCCCTCAGGTATTCCTTCTCGAGAACCTCCAGCCTAGGAAAAAGATCTTCTTGTGTTTTCCCCAGAACAGTACAAGGGATGGTTCAACATCGATGCGAGAACCAATCATGAGGTTCTTTCCATTAATCGTGAGAATAAATCTGTTCTTGTCAAGAATGGACTTACGGGGGAAACGTACGTCTTGTTCCTTTCTTTTCCCGTAGTTTTGAAGAAAGCTACGATTACTTGGTTCTTTCTACTGGTTCTAAACCCTTTGTTCCCAGACTTCCGGGCTGCGACCTACCAGGTGTATTCCAGCTTCGCGACATTCCAGACAGTAACCAAATCAAATCGTGGATTGCTGATCATCATGCAACAGATGCCGTAGTGGTCGGCGGCGGTTTTATTGGGTTGGAGATGGCTGAGAACCTCTGCAACAAGTAGCAGTACTTTCCTACTTTCATGTAGTGGCTTGCATGTGAGTCTGATCGAGTTGTCGAGTCATGTGATGCCTGCGTTGAGTGGTGAATTGGCTTCCATTATCGAAAGTACCATGCGATCGCATGGGATTGAGCTGTACACGAATAGTGGCTTGGAGGGAATAACGTCGCAAGATTCCTCTCTGTGTGTCACACATTCCAACGGTCAACCGATCACGTGTCAACTTGTGATCATTTCCATCGGTGTTTCGCCCAATTCAACGCTGGCAAAGGACTGCCAGTTGCCGCTCGGACCACGCGGCTCCATCCTTGTTGACTCCCACATGAGAACGGGGGATCCCACGATTTTCGCTGTGGGCGATGCAGTCCAAGTCACCAATTCGGTCACTGGACTTGCAACCAATGTTCCCCTTGCAGGGCCTGCTAATCGAGAAGGTAGATTAGCAGGAGATGTTTTGTGCGGATTTGAGGAGGAGTTCCGTGGAGTGCAAGGAACTGCAGTTTGCAAAGTATTCGATTTAACGATTGCCATGACTGGCGAAACTCCCGACTCACTGAAGCGATGGAAAGCGAAGGAAGCAGAGAGTGCGGAATGTGTGCATGTGCATTCGCCAAGTCATGCAAGCTACTATCCTGGCGCTTCCCCCATTCACTTGAATTTGACGTTTGACCGTAAGGATGGTCGAGTTTTGGGAGCGCAAGCAGTAGGCACAGAAGGCGTGGACAAGCGAATCGATGTACTGTCCGTGTTTGTGCAGATGAAGGCCAAAGTGAGTGATGTAGCTCAGGCGGAGCTGTGCTATGCGCCACCTGTAGGGAAGGGATATGTGTGAGATATAGTTCGGTTCTGCGAAAGACGTGGTGAATATGGCTGGAATGATTGCAGAGGACGTGTGGAAGGGACTCGTGGAGCAAGCAAGTTGGGAAGAGTGCTTTGAAAGAGAGGACATTGTGAAGTTGGATGTGCGAAGCAAGGAGCTGTTCAATGTAGGGGAGAAGTAAAAGTGTAATGTAGGCCAATCCTTTACCTGGGTTTGTAAATATTCCGCTGAATCAAGTCAGAGAGAGTCTGGATAAGATTCCTAAGGAGAAAGAGGTGTTTGTATCGTGCAATGTGGGAAAGACCGCATATTTTGCCACCAGAATACTGACGCAACATGGGTACAAGGCGAAGCTGCTGCCTGGAGGTTGGAACACCTATTGTATCTTGCCCAAGAAGTGGAGTGTTTGTTACAAACAAGTTAGATATCAATTTGCGCTTCGTCCGTATGTTTAAGCGATTTCTTTGGACTCTTCTTGCTGGAAGCAACTCGAACCATAAATGATAAAACTACTAACAAAACAATCACTGCGATGACGACCAGTACTACAATCAGCACCACAGATACGCACACACCTGTGCTCTCTTCCCATTCTCCACCGTTCTCTCCTAGTACACATCGACGGGATTGATGCCCAATGTAATTACCCTTCAATGCACAATCCAGAGTCACAGTCATTCCGGCCTTTGTGCGTACATACAGACCATCTGGCTCACACTCACCCTGCCGAACCATGAATGCTATGGTGGTTTCAGAAGCTCCCTTTTCGTTCTCTCCGTATACTGTCACTACCGACTGTTTCACCACAGTGGAAGGCACTCCAGTGATTTCTCCAGTGGTGTTGTCCAGTCTGAGTCCTGCTGGGAGCTCATCGTCCTCCTTCAGATAGAAGTGGGTAATGATATTCTCATAGGAGGGCTTTCCAGTCGAGCTCTTCAAGTCCTTGAAAAAGACAAATCGCTTCTGAGGATAGGCGAGATATTCAGGAGCCTTTGGAACGCAGCGGTCCCAATGGATATCGCTCAGTGTACCATTGTGACAGATACGATAGGCGTATCCACTGTATCCATAGTTACACTCTATCGGTGAGATCTCTCCTTCGGCTACTGAGGGGAATGTTCCCATGCCAGGACAGACCTCTCCACGCTTTTTGCAAGAACGGAAAATGACTGAAGCAATCGTCGGAGCACTGGATGCACTGTCATCGACTTCCCATCGGAAGTGTCGGAATCCAAGGATAGCTAAGGGTGTCACAAATGTGTTGGGAGTTTTTGCAATCAGCTTTTGATCTGATGTAGCACTCAGTTTCTCCAAATCATCCGCATGGTCTTGGTAAGCATAGAGGGAGAAACTGTAGGAAGAGACATCCGAGGTGATGTAGAAGCCATACTCAGAAAACTTAGAGCCAATCTTGTTTTCTGAGATGAATTCCATCCAGGTCGATGCAGTATTACTGATACTCTTCGTTGTATAAGGATTCAAGTCGAATATCTGAGGATAATAAGTGCTTGTAGTAGCGCTTCCAGTAAAATCTGTCCAGGAGTCAGTTACAATTGAACACTCTTCTACACCAAAGACACCTGTTGCATCGAATGTCACTGTAGAACTCGCTGAAACGCCAACCGATCGATGGTATTCGAAGGCAATGACGTTGAGACCTTCGGTAACTCCTGAATGATGCAGAACAATGTGGAATTGAGACCACTGGTCTTTGGACCGTTTCTCAAGACCCAATGTGGAAGGAGTGACTGTATCTGGAAGGTTGAATCGCGCAACTAGATGACCATTGAAGTAGGCCTGGAGGCCTCCCATGAAGCGAGCGTTCACATTCAGTACATTGTACTCCTCAATGTTGCTCAATGTGATGCTCTTTCGAATAAAGGTAGTTATAGGCTCTGCTGCGCCGATTGCATTTGCAGGGACGTCCTTCCAGGTTGAGTCATCGAACAGACTTGATGCCCAGTTGGGAAGCGCTACGTTCGATGCCAGCACTCTCCATGTTCCCTTATTCCGTTGGAAGGGCAGGAAAGAAGAGAAGGTGGTTGTCACTTCTACCGGTGCTGTTCCACTTGGAACCATGCCCATGTTCGTAACAAAGCTACCCTGATCCACAGTAAGTATGTACCCAGCACCCGAACTCCACCCGTTGCCTCGAGAGTCACGTGCCACAAAGGTGTAGATGTCAAAAGAAAGACAGCGATCCACATAAATCCAGGTAGAAGCCACAGGGAAGCGATCTGCCGAAGCGACGATCTGTCCACTCGTTCCACGCCCCTTGTACAATCGATAGGAATTCTCAGTCCGGTAGGAATCGGCACGAATAGCGACTGTCATTAGGGATCGCTCGTTTGCACATTCCACAACTCCCATAGTGAACGTTGCTGTAGTGCGTGCCCCACGAATGTCGCGCGCTGCCACTGTATAGGTCACTGGGTCAAGATAGGACGTCGCAGTTCCTGAGATGACTCCCTCGAAAGGATCCAGAACAATGCCTTCGGGCAACTCAGGAGTGATACTGAAATCTGTGTAGAGAGAGGACGAGGGATACAATTCGCTCATCTCGATGTCTTTGTAGATATCAGTGGATTCGTAGCTCAATGCAAGAATTTCTTGCACGAGACTATTCGCCACAAGGTCAACTCGACTGATTCGCCACGAGCATGACTCTGGATCTCCTGTGCCGATATCCTTTATACGATACCGATTGTAGGCTACGTTGTTCTCAAACCAGATCTTGCGCGTCTGGCCAGC
Organism: Blastocystis sp. subtype 6; assembly: GCA_000963415.1. Classification (NCBI taxonomy): domain Eukaryota; class Bigyra; order Opalinata; family Blastocystidae; genus Blastocystis; species Blastocystis sp. subtype 6. Next base: position 4,282 of record JZRM01000212.1, on the reverse strand, counting down.
GATAGACCAGGTGAGGTTCGTCACAGTTGCAATATGGACATAGTCATCCATCTCTGGATTCTTACCACTGATACTGAATTGGCGCACAAGATAATTTAAACTTGAGTAATAGGATTGGATGAGAATCGAGTTGATCCACTCACGACGATCTGAAGGAAAATAGATATCCAAATAATTGGTGTTACAGTTTGTAGAGGAGATATATGTGCCGTAGTACAGATCGATGCTGTTCGCCGAAGTACCCACATTGGAAGATGAGGTAGATGCTGTAAGTATACGTGATTCTGCATTACTGCCAGTGAGACGGAGTAGCAGATCGAATTCCACTGCGGTATCCGAAGTGGAAGCACCAACAATCGCTACAGCAATTGTGTTGCTTCCCGACTGGAGGTACGTGGCACTTGATTCCCCATTTGTTGACAGAGTGACAAAGGGCAAAGAAACAACATGATAGACGAGCGATGAGAAGGTGTTTGTGGAGAGTGAATCAGGAGTCAGTGTAGAATTCAAGCCTCGTCGGAACACCTCGTGGCCATTGAGATAGACAAGGCAACCGTGGCGATAACGTATAGAAAGGATAAAAGAGGCAGCGTTCTGTAATGAATCCACTGTGAATGTCTTCTTAAACAATTGTATGTGAGAGGAAGACACAGCATCCAGAGGAATTCCTTGAGACCATCCTTGCACTGAACTATCTGTCCATGTTGCAGGAACTTCTCCGAATTTCATGTACCACTCGCTGCGAGAACCAATCACATAGTGAGGATTGAATGAGTATGATAACGGAAGTCCCAAGTTATTGTCATACCGAATCTTGGCGATCTCTTCACTCTCTCCGGAGTAGAAGACCGAGTAGATGTACATATAAGACTTGCTGTACCAGTAGCTCGCGCTTCCTGAGAGCTCCACGGTAATTGTTCCAGAAGGAGCACACAGCAGAACGGACCAGTCTTTTGATGACACCTGCCCACTATCCAGTCCGACAGAATACAATACATTTCCGGTTGAACTCTGCGTGACTACAAACGCCTCCTGATAAGCACTGTTCTTGTAGGTTCGTTTGATCTCAATCATTGTACCTTCGCATATGGATAACGATAGCTCAAAGCTGCCAGTAATATTCCCTGTCGAAAGGGCGCTGGTCACAGTGAAAATAGTGCTATTCAAAGGAGAGCGAGCAATTCCAGAAATAGTGCATGTGTTTGCATCCATTGTCAGACCCTGTGGAAGTGAGGGAGATACAGAGCAATGAGAGAAACCAACACGTTTTGGTGCAATCACGATCGAATCGACTCTAGCGAGGAACGAGTAAGAACTCTCTTCGAAGACAATTTCAGTTGGAGGTAGATTATTACACACTAGCAACTGCATCTCGACTACATACATGGGTGTGGCAGCAGCCTCGGTGAAGTGAAATTGAAACGCACGATAGAAAGAACTCTCACCATACATCATATGTAGCGAATACTGTTTGCTTGCTACATCCCAGTTCGACACACTCAGTACTGGTGTCCATGAACTGGTTGTAGTGGAAGATCCTCCCAGTAAATTAAAGCTAAGTGGTGCCTTGCTACTGTATGTATTAGGGTAATATCGGACTCCATTTACTGAGGGGACTACCATTCCATTTCCTATCGAATACTCGAGATAATTATCTGTTCCAATCGAACTCATCGACATGTAATCACCCTTATTCCAGTTGAAAGCCTTTGTCCCACTTGTTCCAGAGCTGGTGATATCCATGTCATAAGTAAATACAGAGCAGTTCTCCTCCTCGAATGAAGCTGCCAAAAGCGAGAGCCATGCATCAAAGTCTTGTGAATTCACTCCCACAGCATTGGGGAAATGCAATTCCACAGCAAGAACACTTTCAGCACTAGTAATGTCACTTCCTGTTCGCATAAAGCCCCGATAGTCCATAGGATTACGAATTCCTGTCGAAGGAGTCGTCGGAGTCACAGGACCATCATCCATATTATCTCGGAACACTTCGTTTCCATTCACATACACGACAACTCCGTACATGTAACGAATACGACATTCATATGCAGCCATCTTTTGAATTCCAACAAACTTATATCTGTAGTACTGTGTTCCTGAAACAATCGCCGTAGAGTTTTCAGAATACGTATAGTCCTCCCATGCTGTATCAGAGAAGGAATAGGTTGTCCATCCTTCCTCAAACACAGAATTGTATTTCCAAAACGATTCCTTATCGATTCCATAATAGAGAGAAAGGGCATAATTCTCTTCAGTTGACTCTTTGAGGAATGACTTAAAAAAGGTGTTCATATATTTTCCACGAATATCCACCCAAGCGCCATTAGACCAAGAATTCTTGCCGGAATCGAGTAAACTTACACGATACTGCAAATTCGTAGTCTTCTTAATGCAGGTTTCAACAACTCGTTCAGCATTGGAAGAAAATGTAGGAGTCGTATATAACTTAGTAGTTCCGTCATAAATAACGACTGACTCATCTCCCCCTGAACTCATGGTTTTTTTCTTCAGAGAAATAAAGACTTCATCAGAACTGCACTCTTCACAGAATACACAGGTAAGAACTACAGATAGAAGGAACTACAAAAAGGTACGAAATGCTATACTTATATATCTGATCAATCTCATGGTTATTTGTATAACTGGGAACCAGAGAGGAGTTTCAGTGTAAGTAGTAATTGATTGGTTTCTACTAGAGGTTACTCTTTGAAACACAATTTGAAAATGGAAGTGGATGGACCTGGTACTTGCCTTAAATGATCTTGTGCGAAAACCCAGTTTCAAATCAGAATAAAACTCTCCATGGAACACAATTCGTTATTTTCCAAAAGGAAAACATACATTTGTTCTCCAATTGAAGGGGAATCGAGATAACCATTTTAATACCCAGTAGAGCCATTAAGTCTCATCCACATCTAGTTATCTACAATACTCCTGTTTCATGAAGCCGAAGCGAACTAGATACCCTGGCATCCTCTTCCATGTGTATTTGAAAAGACGATTATAGCGGCAAAACGGTTATTTCGGGTTTGTAGCGGATTCATCATGGCGTTTCATATGACCGAATCTAAAATGAATCAATTCGTTATTATCCATTATTTTGAATAGGAATGTATGAAGTCGATTTGGTGTGTAATAGTGTAGATACATAAAATGTTGTCCTGGTTTAGTATAGTAATGTTGGTGATAGCTGGCTTGCTCGTGCTAATTTTCCTTTTCTATATTGTAACCCACTGCATTCGGTGCGTACAGGAGAAAGAACAAGTGATTGTCGAACGGTTGGGTGTGTATTCAAGAACTATGTCAGCTGGAATCAACTGTATGATTCCATTCCTGGATAGGACCAAAAAAATCTATATTCGATATCTTGCTGATTCTGACAAGTATGCGGCTGTCGTGGTGGAGAAGTATTCTGATCTTATTTCTACTCAGAACGAAGTGATCGATTTCCCTGAGCAGTACTTGTGTTTGGCAACACTTATGCTTAGACCTGTGATTACTCGTGATAATGCGAAAATCTATTTGGATGCTGTAGTATTTGTACGTTTTTCTTATGGATAGATGCTCCAGTACCGTATTACGAATCCAAAGCAGATGGTGTACTCAGTGAATAACCTGCCAAATGTGCTGTCGCGACTGTTGCAAGCCCGTCTTCGTGACGTTGCTGGCTCGTTGGATGTGGATCGGATCATCGAGGACACCGCCATTCTGGATCGTGTCGCCGGTGAGCTGGATATGATTGCATGCAACTGGGGAGTGAAGATCGAGATGGTGAAGATCCAAAAGGTGAAGGCTGACGAGCTGGAGGAAGTGCTTGCGCAGAAGAAGAATGCCGATTTCAAGAACAAGGAGGTGGTGATCAACGCCAAGTCAGCGAAGCAAACCACGATCATCAACGCAGAAGGAGAGCGCGACAAGAGGATTCGAGAGGCAGAGGGTGAGTCACAACGCATCGTCACTGCTGCTCGTGGTCAGGCGCAGGCTATGGTGAACGAGGCGCAAGCAGAAGCTCGTTCGATTCAGGAAATCACGCGGTCTCTGGAAGGTTCGAACGATGATCCCACGAAGTATCTACTGGCTCTAAAATACATCAATGTGCTGAAGGAGATCTGCGCGCTTCCGAACACTTCTGTGATTCTTGTGCCTCAGGAAACACTGCTTGTCCAAACTGCTCAGATGCTGGGATTGAATACAGTCATCCCACAACGAACCTAACTGTAGTATGGACTGTTTGTTGCAAACACACCGCTACAAAAACACTACTTCTGGCCCTGCTGAGCCA
>JZRM01000211.1:0-75068 GCA_000963415.1 Blastocystis sp. subtype 6 | reverse complement strand
ACGGCTGAGAAGGTACGAAGGACAAATTGAGCCAACTGGCGGGACTAGGGATGGACCGATACTTTTGTTATGGGTCGAATGATTTTCGGATTGAAGAAAGGAGCAAAATATCGGATGCGGGGATCGAACCCGCGACCTCTCGCGTGTGAAGCGAGCGTGATAGCCACTACACCAACCCGACTCCTATCGGTTCTCTTAACGAAACCTCCAAGAGACACTTCTCTGTCTATTGGATACATATATCGCCAGCAGAATGGACTGGTACCAGTGTATTCACCCTGGCTTTGTGCACAAGTTTTTTACAAATCCAAATTCGGGAGAAGTAACCTGGAATCTGAGTGTAGCGGAACAGTCGACTTTGCGAGTGCAGTATCTGGATTCTGTGGGCTTTTGCGGAGAGCCTGATTTTGTTTATTACATATCCTTATGTGTTTGAGTTAAGTCTTAATTCTACTTTGGGAAGGCGCATGCATCTTTCAGAGGGACGAGAGATAGCGAGATGGATTTGGTAGTGGGTCAGATCGTTATTGTTCGTTCAAATGTGTCGATGGGCTGGTGCCTTGCGGAATCGATGGATGGATTCAAGGGATTCACGCCGCTCTCACACTTGACTCCGTATCTGCCTTCTGCAGAGTACACTCCAAAGTGGAAGCTTTTGCTTCTGAAGCAACGCGATTCGAGCACTTGTAGTGTTATAGAGTCCAATTTATCACCCGACCCTACCCCTGTCCAACAAGAAGCTCGCTTGCTTTCTCGGAGTGTCAAGTCTTCTCTGCCTTCATTGTCTTTTCTGTTCCCCAGTTTTACGTCTAGTTCTCCCACTCTTTATGCCTCCTTTTCACTGGATGCCAGAGACGAGTCTGTTTGCACTTCTGAGAACCGTTCACACCACCTCCCTTGTTGATGGGTAGGAACCAAGCTTCTCCGGAACGTCCTCCAGCTCCTCTATCAGTACTTCGACAACGATCCTGCCAACATCACTCCTCAGACGGCGGTGTGTCTTTGTTTCTCCTTTCACTTAGTGGTTTTACGAAGCTCTGCGCTTCACTCTGGATGGCCGCAAACGCTCTCGAAGTCGTTCTCGCCTTCGTAGGAGTGCGCTGGACAGCTTCGTCTCTACGTTCCACATTTCCGTCAAGAATATCCTCTTCTACATCCCGCTGAGTATTCCTCATGCTCCTCTCTAACCTCTAGAGTTGCAGGGGAACCCCATCACCTACCGTACCTCTCTTTTTCCCCTCTCATTTAGCGAGCGGAAGAGTGAGCAAACCCGCTTTTGTTCTCACTGACAACTGGAACGAGCTTCGCCAGATCAATCCGCGGATCGGAGGACCTGTGTCTACCGATCACGTGTACACACCCCGCGCGTTCCAACCGCCGATTCTTACGAAGCGACCGAAGGCCTCGTCCGACCTTTCCCCTTCTCCCGCTCTGCAGCCTCGTCTGTCGCTGAGCAGGGAGCGTTTCTATCTCTTCCCAGACATCGCAGACTACCAGTTCCTCGAGTACGCGTCCATTTACTTCCAACGCCAGAAAACATCCTTTTTTCGTAACTCTTCTGTCGAACTGCTCTGCAACTTCTCTTCAAAGCCTTTGCTACACCCTCTGCATATGGTTGATCGTATGCACATAGCCGATGCCCTCGACTTCGAACGCTCGATCCTTGTCCTCCAGGGCACTATAACGGATGCGAAGAGAGGGCAGGGAAGTCCTCGCTGGGGACTGCTCACTTCTGGAGATGTCAAACAACTGAGTAATGTGATTGGTGGACTGTCGCGTGCCCCAGATCTTGTGGACGAGTTATTTGCGTACCTGATACGTCAGACGACGGAGTGCAGCAACGCAAAGGCGGAGTTGAAGGGTTTTGAAGCTCTCTACGTCATTGCACGATGTTGTAAGCCGTCAGACCATCTCCTTCCCTATCTCATCGCCCATCTCAGGAGGTGTTGTTATGCAGATAACGAGGTGGGAGATATGGGCTGGGTTCACTTTAGATCGCTGGAATCGCCTGCTACACTATGAAAGTACTGATGGATGATGGTGCTCTCATCGATGACATCGACGAAAATGAGTTGAAGCAGAGGAAGGAGAGTGCTCTCGCTACACTAGCCCAGGCCGAGAATGAAAAACTCCCACGAGAGCTCAAGGGATGCTCTGTCAGCGAATTGCTGTTTTTAGAAGAAACTGCGGGAATGTTCGCCAAACATGGAATTCCTTTCGGCACGGAGGGATGGTTTGGTGCTGAGCATAGTGTGGATCAGTCGGAGTGTTATCTTGATGGCAATCGAATGTTTTCTTATCTGCTGAATGGTGTGTTCCTGCGTGTGACGATCTCAGACAGAGTAACGAAGGAAAAGCGACTGTGGGTGACACCCACTCTAGCAAGCATTTGCTGGCAGTCTCGAAGCAGTTCTCGCATCCACTGGCTCCCAGTGTTTTGTATTGACGAGGAGGTGGGACTCGTGCATCTGCTTTGATGTAGATGACAACGATCGAACAAACCAACAACTTCTTCCTGCTACAACTTCACTGTCACTGGGATTTTGAGAAGAATGAGGAGACAGATGGCGAAGTGCAAATTGTGAATCTAGCCTTTCTCACAAACCAGGAGGCACAACGGTTTAACTTCTTTGTTTTCCAGCTATGTCAGTGGAGTATACTAGAGCTTCCCCATCTCCTAAGTATCCCTGAAGATTTGCTCGACACTTGGAGCGGTGTGTTGGAACCTCAGGATACTATTCCCGACTTGCAGGCAACGGTGACAATGGTTCAGCAGAGTTTTAATTCATTCCTTCGTCAGCAGGTCATTAACAATTGGTATCAGCCATTGCCACAGCTGGAGAAGAAGCCGGATCCGTTGTTTGAGAAGTACGCAGGAAAGGTGCCAATTCTGTACATCAAAATTGCTCGACGTTTAGCAGAGCTGCGAAGCTACTTAGAACGTGGTGTTTTCAGAGAGAATGGTGATGTGCAAGAACGAGATGCGATCTTGGATTTGCTGAATAAAGTAGGTGCAGGGAGAGATCTGAAGTGTAGGGAAAGTACGAATGTATCGAAAAGGTCGAGTCGACAAAGACACTGACTTCTGTCTTCAAACGACTCTTTTACAACATGGAAGAACCTCTCTTTCCCTTCGATCTCTACGACTCGATTATTGGCGCGCGAGAGAAGTCGCAGGAGGAGTGCTTGAAGATTGTTGAAATGCTTCCCGCTGCAAATCGGAATGTAGTGCGGTTCCTGATTGATCTGTTTTGCTGCTATCTGGATCATCCCGAGAATCAACTGTCTGCAGAGGGTTTTGCGACTTGCATCGCGCCTTCGATCATCCGGAGGTTTGACTGGAATGATGCAGTTATTCGTAGTCCAGAACTTCGACTGTCGAATGATACGAAGTATCTAGTCTCGTTTTGGGGGAAAGTCATCGGCAAACTATATAAAGAAGAAGACTATCCCAAAGGTCTCTTTGACTCTTTCTCTGTTTCTTACAAACACAACTAAGCACTTTGAGGTTTAATTGACATAGGTTTCAGACTGTCCTCAGTGGCCTCCACTGTTGCAATTTGGACGCTTCCTTCAACTCCTGCAGTTTGCAGGACTTCCTGCTCTTGCATGGCGTATTCCTCCTGATCCTGATGCTCATCGGTAGAAACCTGGACGTGGTAGGCATAAGCCAGAGATCGTTCATTCGGCGCCCAGAGATACTACACATCAGTCATGCACACTGAGCCTACCATAATTACACACAGCACCAGTAGGTAGAAAGTAGACCACACACCATCGTTGAAGAACCATTGATACTTCCACATCAAATCGATTTTCTTAACCAGAATGAGATAGCTAAACACAACATTATACACTGTGGAGATGATCACAGCAACAATAATCATATTTCGCAGACTAATGAACACGTCCAGCTTTCCCGTCTGCTTTCTCTCCTCCAGTTCCTGAATGGTATCGAGCAGAGACTGGAGGATCCAGAAGTAGACGAAAGAGTCCAAAATCGATGCAGGGATGATGCGGTAGTAATTGATCTCAGACGAAGTCGAATATGTGGTGGCAATCGAATCCCACAGAGAAAACGCGAAATACACCACTCCCATCACCACGATCTTCCACATAGTGCCGCCCAGAGAGGCCTTCGACACACCCAGACCCATCGCAACCATGATCATCAGGCAGCGGGCCACTGTATGGGTAGCGGCCGTGGTGGCTAGAGAGAACAAGGTAATCTTCGTATCGTGCACTCCCTCGTTATTGAAGCTCACCAGCATCACCAGACGAGCTACAGTGTCGAAGAAGAAAGTAGCGACGACAACAGTGATCATCATGTGTACACTCATCAACTCCTTGCGATACCAGCAGCAACGGACAATCCAGCCCATGAGAAGCACTGTGTAGACGATGAGCAGCAGCTTCGTGAAGGGGAGAATGCCGTACATGCGAGCAGGAATGTGGCCGTAGGGGTTCATGACGATCGCCTTGCCAGAGACAGCGACATTGCTTGTGTCGGGATCGCACAGGCCAATCACCATCCAGTACTTTCCCTCCTTAGGGACGTCGAAGTGGACGCCAACAGTACGATTCTGACCACTACGAGTGAGAGGAACATCCAGCCGATACTCGAATTCAACTGAATTGGATTTGAACTGAGTAGAATCTGTGCTTCGCACCCACAACCGGTTGTGCTCCGTGCACTGATTGTTCTAAGGGTCAGTGAAAAACACAGACCGAACATCGAAGGCAACATCATCACAACAATAGTAGTGTACATCCTTCTCATCTATTCCAATAGTCTGGAAAGCATCCTCAGAGACAACCATGACCTAAAAATCAAGATATCAAAAAGAATCTACTTCTACTACTCCTTTGGCAGGGAGGGCTTGGTTATCTTTCTTGATCTCAAACTGCAACTCAATATAATTGTCACCGTCTCCAGGACTACTACCAGTTGAAATAACAACAAAAGTATACTTTGAGGCAGGAGCTGTTACATTATCGAACATGAAATACAACTGTTTCACCATAGTAGCATTATTAAACACGATAGGGTCATAATTTATTACCACAGCAGAAACCAGAAAGGGAAAAAGAAAAAGGCTCTATACGTTACCAAGAACAAGATTAGCACATACAGCCACAAATATCAGTCTCATGAATAATAATTGTTAACCTATGCCACCACTGGATTGTGTCGCGGGAAAATTGTTTTTTCGTGGGTTAATTAGTACGATCTGAATTCGTTATCAAAATAGTGTGCTGTACACTATGTCGATAGTATAAATGAGAATTGCATGGACAGCGTACACAAACAGGGAATTTGAGAATGACATTGAGAGCGAAGTGATTTTTTCTTATCATGTTTTCGGTAATAACGTGAAAAACAGTAATGGAGTTTGTATCCTGACAAAAAGAATAGAGTGTAGATACTATTTTTAATACTTATGGAGACAATTCTTTTCTAAATGACCTATTATTTTAAATTTAGAGCCATCCCTCACTACTCTATTTGAAATGATTTCCCAATTCTTCATCCTTACTGATAGAGGAGATCGTCTCATTCTGAAGGATTGTATCATTCCAGCAGGAATCTCACTCTTCTAGTCCGTTTTGACACTCCCATTACTTCCTGCGAAAAGTTCTTGCGTGTGGTTCGTTCATGGCCTCACGGAGACTGTCCTCCTGTGTTTGTGTGTGTTTCTTTCCTTTGGTGAGGGGTAGGTGAATGGGGCTATTACATACATCTTCGAGAGGAGAAATGGACTGTATTGTGTGGTTACTACAAAGGTTGTGCTTGATCTCTCGTCTAACGTGCAGATGAACATGTCTCCTGCCTTGGGCATCGAGCTCCTGAGCAGACTCCTCAAGATCATCAAGGATTACTGTGGAATGCTCACTGAGGAGGCGGTTCGCAAGAACTTCGCTCTGATCTACGAGTTGCTGGACGAGGCGATTGTGGGTGGTCTGGCTGTGTTTTGAGACCTAGGACTTTGGCTATCCCCAAGATACGTCTAGCGAGGCTCTGGTGAACTTTGTGCACAACAAGCCGATCGTGGTGGCGGACCCGAAGGTAGTGGCGATGTTGCGTGCTGATGTGCAGAAGAACCTGATCGGCGATGTGAACAAGTCGATCATCGCGGACAAGGACAGCAAGCGGAAGCTGAACGAGCTGTACGTGGACATCTTCGAGCGGCTGAACGTGACGCTGTCGGTGGAGGGTTCTGTGCTGTCGCAGTCGATCGACGGGAGTCTGACGATGCGTTCGTACCTGAACGGCTGTCCTCCGGTGCGCATGCTGCTGTCGCAGAACCTGCTGGTGGGGAAGGACACGCCGATCCCGGTGATGCAGGACGAGACGGGCCGCACGCTGGGCGTGGACGACTTCATCATCGTGGACGACATGAACTTCCACCAGTGCATGAATCTGGAGCGCTTCGAGTCGGATCGGCTGCTGAGCTTCAACCCGCCCGAGGGCGAGTTCACGGGCATCAACTACCGCATCACGACGCCGTTCAAGATCCCGTTCACGATCCGTCCGATGGTGGAGGAGAAGAGCGAGACGAAGATCGAGCTGATTCTGCAGATCCGCGCGGACTTCGAGCCCGACGTGAGCGCGACGAACGTGTTCGTGGCGATGCACACGCCGCACGACACCACCACCTGCTCGGTGACACTGGCGCCGGATGCGCAGGGCCAGGTGAAGGAGTATCGCGAGAAGGACCATCGCGTGCTGTGGATGATCAGCAAGGTCAGCGGGCAGAAGGAGTACTACCTGAAGGTCATCTTCAATCTGGAGAAGCCCGCCACACAGTTCGTTTTGAAGGAGATCGGACCCATCACGTAGCACAGCGATGACCGTGAGACCTAGACTGAACTTCGAGATACCCAACTACCAGGTGTCCGGGCTGCGCGTGAAGGGACTGGCTGTGGATGTGCAGGACAAGAACTACAATGCGTAGGCTAGGAAATGCACGCTGATCTGTAGGCACCGCTATATCCGTTATATCACTCAGTCGAACAGTTATTGTTGCAGATTGTAAGTCGCACTTGCATGTTTCCTGTTTGTTCTACTCTTGTGTCTGGAAAAAACAAAGTACATCTCCGAAGCTAGCATCGAGTACGGAGTCATGGGCACGCCATTGTGCAGACGACATCCCTCCAAAATTAACTTGGGGTCGTACCCGCGATACGCGATGTTGTAGATGGTAACCATCAAAGGGAATTCCTGGTCCATCTACGCTAAACCCGATCTCGTGCCAGAACCTGGGTGTTGATCAGCATGTCGTAGACCTCCTTGCAGGTCGTCGTGCCCTGCAGCTTCTGGCCGTTCAGCATCTCACGCTCCAGCTCCTCCCAGCTCTTCCCCGTGCGAGCAAAGGCTTCCGCGCAGCGCACATTGCGACCTCCCCAGCAAGTGGTGATCAGGTCCGCGACGCCGGCGGACTGGAAGAATGTATTATCCTAGGGTGAACGCTCTCCCGCTCGTTTACTTGGACTCCCTTGTAAAACATCTTGGCGAACTTCTTCATCTCCTGCAGGCCGATCCGAATGAGGGCTGCCTTGGTATTGGAGCCGTAGCCCAGAGCGTCGACAAAGCCTGCGCCCAGCGCAATCACGTTCTTCAGCGACCCGCAGAACTCCACTCCCACCGGATCGTTGACGAGCTGCACGCAGAAGTTGGGCGTGTTAAACAGCACTTGCAGCTTCTCTGCGTGGTCGCGAATGCGGTATCTAGACATCACACCTTCGGACGACACGCACCCCAGCGTGGCCTCCGCAAACTCGCCCGCAGCAATCTGGTTGGCGACGTTCGCTCCGCAGATGATGGAGCAGTCGATGTTCAGCTCGTCGTAAATCATTCCCGTGATGAGGCGGAGACGGCCGTTCTCGTCATGGTCCACTCCCTTGATGCAGGAGATGGCATATGTGTTCGGACGAACGTGGTGCTTTATCTGGTCCAGCGTCTTGGGGAGAAACTACGGTGAACAGAGAGATCCGAGCACACCTGATGAGGAATGCAGAATACCAGACAGTCTGCATCTTCGACACACTTCACGAGATCGGGACAGGCGATTACATTCTCTGGGATCTTGAATCCGGGAAGATACGTTCCAGTGAAGGCAAATAGACGCAAGCGAAAGGATATTTCACATTCTCGTGCTCCGTGTTGATGATGTCAGACAGTTTCCTGTCTCCTATCATCTCTTCATACACCCACATCTTGATCTCATCTTCAAAGCAGTCATATCTTTTTGCGTTCTTTCCAAGAATCATCGACAGCGCAGAGGCCCTAGCATAAACACATTATCTCACACCTACCAGTTGCCACTTCCAACAATCGCCACACGATCTCTCGCTTTCCGGCTTGCAATCGACTTTTCACGTAGTACCTCATCAGAGCACTCTTCACTCATCCTCTCTCGCAATATTAATGATTTTGTGAGAGGTGCGGAATACGGGGAATTCCAATAATCAGAGAGTATCCACCACACGTATGATGCCTAATTCGATGATGCAATAGGCGGAGACGATGCAGAGGGCAGTCGAGTACCTTGCTGCATGTGTATGGCTGTCTTCTCCTGCCATTTATCCACTCCAAAGAGGGAATGACTGGGTAGAGAGGCGTGCTGGTGATATCCATCTCTCTTTTCTCCCCAGCTGCGTTCGACACCTTCTTACATAGAATACCACCGCGGTTATGCAATATCTTTGGCACATGGATTATTTATTTGATATTATCTGTTTGATTTACTTCTAATATTGTTTCATAAGGATGTCAGTACAGACGAATCCAGAAGAACTTTTTGAGATACAGGAACGGATAGGAGAAGGGTATTCCCATCATTTGCTATTGAAAAATAGTTCTTACGGAAGCGTGTTTAAGGCAGTCCATAAGAGCACCAAGAAAGTCGTTGCAATCAAAATTATCCCAGTCGAGTCGGAGCTGGAGGAATTAATGAACGAAATCTCTATTCTAAAGTCTTGCAGGTTTGATTTTGTCGTTCGGTATTATGGGAGCTACTACAAAGATAATGATCTCTGGGTTTTTCGTTAAAATCGTTCCTCATAGACTAGATTGTTATGGAGTACTGTGGTGGTGGATCGTTGAGTGATTTGATGATGAAGGGGAGGATCACTTTAAAAGAAGAGGAAATTCGGTACGTGATGTCCGAGATGCTCATGGGGGTTGCCTATCTTCACAGCCAGAAGAAAATCCATCGAGTGGTTTTTGTTGCTTCTCTTCATAGTAGGACATCAAATCGGGTAATATTTTGCTAACAGACGACGGCGTCGCAAAGCTTGCGGATTTTGGAGTGTCGGCTCAGCTAGATAACACTCTTTCCAAACGGAAGACAGTGATCGGCACTCCCTTCTGGATGGCACCGGAGATCATCGAGGAGACGAGCTACAACTTTAAAGCGGATATCTGGTCCTTGGGCATCACGGCGATCGAGTTGGCCGAGGGAGTGCCTCCGTACTCGGATATCGCTCCAATGCGCGTAGGTCCATCTGGCGCATGACGATCTAGGCGATCTTTCTCATTCCTCGCAGTCCTCCGCCTCATCTAAAGAAGGAGAGTCTGTGGTCCCCCGAGTTCAATGACTTTATCAGCAAGTGTCTCACAAAGGACCCCGAGAAGCGTCCTTCTGCCGCTCAGCTGCTTGAGGTAGACGAGTCGCACTTCTCTTTCGTAGCATCCCTTCGTGTCGGCAACTGTGGAGAAGCTGCAGCGCAGCCACGGGAACTCGCTTACCATGCAGAACATGGTGAAGCGCATGCGCGAAATCAAGAGGAAATTCAAGAGCGAGAAGCGGCCTCCCAAGCCCAAGATGGTCGTGAACAACGATAAGCATGGCGTCAACGACACTCTCGTGCAGGCCGAGAGTTCGAAGCCGAGTGACAGCACGGTGGTGAAGGTCCAGGAAAGTGGTGCGCAGCGACCTCAGGAGATGGTTCTGGTTGTTCCGGAGCTGGCACAGAAGCCTCCTACAAGAACCTCGGTTCGTCCTCCCTCACAACGACCTCCTGCGTTTCCGCGAGTCAATATGCAGCGACTGACAAGTATGGATCACCGCTCGTCTGACAACCAGATCGCGGTCCTCTGCCTCCCGCAACCGCGCATCCGTCTACGAAGAAGGTTGTGAACTTCGATGCGATTTCAAACATGTGTCTTCCAGATATCAACTTGCAGCGACCTACAAATGATTCAAATCTTGCTGTAGGCGAGTGGTTGCTGTTGACATTAGGAATGGTTAAAGCTGCAGCAGTCGTTGAAGGCCTATAGTCAGCAGTTCAAGAACGACGTTCAAATTCTCCAGACTTCCTATTGGACGGTGATGCGAAGTATTATTGATCAGATGAACTCACTTTGGGTTGTTTGTTTGGATGTACGAGGTGGAGTTTTGTCTCAGTAGTGTTTGGTTGTCGGGAGATTATGTTTTGCCTTCAGAAGATTTCTTTCAGAAGATTATCTCTCCCTTCAGAAGATTTTACTCTCCCTTCAGAAGATTTCTTTTCTTTCAGAAGATTTCTTTTCTTTCAGAAGATTTTACTCTCCCTTCACAAGATTTTACTCTCCCTTCACAAGATTTTCTCTCCCTTCACAAGATTTTCTCTCCCTTCACAAGTTTTTCTCTCCCTTCACAAGTTTTTCTCTCCCTTCTACAGACTTCCACCACCTCCAAATGCATACACTACCATCCCAAACACTCCTCCAATTCACCAACCATTTCTTACCTTCCACCAAATCCATTCCTTTTTTACTTACTCCATTTTCATATTAAAACATCGAATGACTGAAATTATTTGGCTAGGACATGCCTGTTTCTTGATCAAGACCCAGAACGCTCGAATCCTAATCGATCCCTTCTTGAGCAACCCAATGGTAAAGATCCTGGATAGACTACGAAAGCTAGGCACCCCTAAACTATTCTATTGATAATCTGGATGTCGATTATGTTCTTGTTACTCATGGGCATGGAGACCACTTGGGTGACGCGATTCCAATTCTTAAGAGATATCCTCATGCTACTCTTATCGTATATCCATTTTCGTCCTCCTACTTAGGGAATTGTCGAACTGTGCCATTTCATTGGAACGCAGGGTATCAGCGGAGACCGCATGATTGCAATGAACATGGGAGGGACAATTCGCCTGAAAGGAGATATTCAGGTCACTATGGTCCATGCGGTATGTTTTCCCTCTATAATACTATTCAGCTCCATACCAGCGGCATCACGACGCCTTCTGGCGAGATAATCTACGGTGGCGAACCAGCCGGCTTTGTGGTCCACACACCAGACAGTGCGTGTGTGTTCTACTCTTAACTGTAGACCACCACATCTATCACTGCGGAGACACCGCGGCATTCAGCGATATGAAGGTGATCGATGACATCTACACTCCTGATGTGGCGCTTCTGTGCATCGGCGACTTCTATACCATGGGGCCGCGCGAGGCTGCCTATGCGGTGAACAATGTACTGACTTGTGGAAGATCATCCCTAGTTCCTTCTGCACTGCAAGACCGTCGTTCCCATGCACTTCAAGACATTCGGAGCACTTACGGGGACTGCGGACGAGTTCAAGAGTCTGATTACTCGAAAGGATTGTGTGATGCAAGAACTTGAGCCCGGAAAGCCCTTGGTGTTGTTACGTGTTTTCATCAATCACACTTCATACATCTATACAACATTATCATAAATGCGAAACGAAAAAGCACCCAGTGTGATATTAGCACAAGTTGAATATCTAAGGATCAACGCAAGGAACAAATCTCACTTATGTTTTGCACCTGTGCAGTTAGCTACAAATACATCCTTCCCGTCATCCTCGATTCCATCGAATATTTTACTGCTGTCTGTATTGACCGACGGAGACCAACGGCGCCCATACGATAACGGGAAATCAATCTCAACTCTACATAAGCAAGCTCCATCATCCCTACGGAGATTTGAACGGCAACGAACTGGTATTGATGATTAAGACAGAACGTTCGTTACGACTATTTAACAACAACGAAAACACAGAATCATTGAAACTAAAGTAGAGGAGCGGTTCATAGTTACTATCCAGCTACAGATTACGACTATGGACCTTGCCTACTGAACGTCCCTGACGCAAAACAAGTAATGTATGTGTATAATTGAACAGTCCAAAACGTGCGCCTCTGGTAGTCCACGCACGTGATGTCGCATCATACTCTCCCACTTGATCAAGGTCCAAAACACTCGGCTCTTCTGAGAAAGGAAGCGTAGAGAAATACTCATCTCCTAGAGCTAAACTCGAATCCACTCGCTCACCCATGAAGAGCTGAATGATTCCAGGCGTCAAAAACAAGAGCGACTGCAAAAACAAAAGCCGCTTCACCGCAACCACTTCTGTTTTATCCAGCGACAGCGCACGACTCATCAACCGACCCTTTTCCTACGTCTCACCAACCTCCTCCAGACAAACAAGAATCGTTTCCGGGGTGTTTAGAGAAATGACATCTCGCGAATAGCAAGTCGAAAAGTTCCTGACATAGTAAATAACCTCCCATCCATCGATTGGCTCCCGCAGCACAAGCGACACCAGAGAATCCCCCCTTGACTGATTCAGCTGTCCCGAAAACCCCAGACCATTGTTGTACTGAGAATCAGCGATATTCGTAATCACAGATGTGGGGTTTTTCACCTCGACAACCCCATTCGTGTCCTCTCCAAACAATAGCGAATAACGACTCCCCAACTCACGCAAATAACTGATCGTCTCCAGGTTGTCTGTCCCCTCTCCACTCTCACACAACTCGTGATCCAATCGAAGACAAAGGATTCCCTTCATCCAGAAACCGCGGAAACCAAACGTAGAATAGTAGCGATTTAACATCGAGTTGACAAGAGTGAGTGAGGGCGAACTATTATGAAAGTCGGGCTTGCTGCAAGTCGCATTCTTGTAGGAGTAAACAATGGAGCTGCCGAACAGATTGCCAAATGAGTCAGTAGTCGCCGACCCGTCATAATTATACCAATCCGAGTCACTCGTGAAGTGAGCCAAATCGATCTCAAGGATCGGCTGCAGCATGTGATCCCGCAGATCGTCCAGAAATTCTGAGAGTTGGTCGTATGAACCATACTTCGGGTGTGGGATCCCAGGATATACAGTTCGGGAATGATCTTTGTCTTACCCAGTGAGAATTCCTACACCAGCAAGAGGGATCGATGGTCTCCGATGTTTCGCACACATGGGGATCCAGCGGCATGATGTGAACGGTGTCAACTCCCAAGTACTGAAGAATGTCAATGTACTGCATGGCATTCGTGTATGTTCCTCTGGCTACGTTCGCATCCATGAGGGATTCCGTACCTGAGAAGGAGGGGAGATGAATCGTGTAGATCACCTTGGCGTTTCCTGACCGAGCTGTTGTACGAGAGGAATACGAATACGTGCTTCCCTCGTAGTTTCGCCATGTGTTTCCGAGTCGCTGGATTCTGTTCATGACAGCAACACCATGACCTACAAATACTCCCCGTTCTGAAGCAGGTGGATATGGCTACCAGAAGCAGAAAAAATTCGATACGCATATTCAGATCGGGAACCAATGCCACCGATATTCGCAAACCAGTACCCGCCATCCTGAGCACTATGTGGTTACACGAGAGGAGT
Source organism: Blastocystis sp. subtype 6 (assembly GCA_000963415.1). Taxonomy (NCBI): domain Eukaryota; class Bigyra; order Opalinata; family Blastocystidae; genus Blastocystis; species Blastocystis sp. subtype 6. Next base: position 61,428 of record JZRM01000211.1, on the reverse strand, counting down.
ACTTACGCCATAGGATACTCCTGCTCAGCTCCCCCAGGCACAGAAACGAGAACCATCACACGCAGAGCAGAGGGAGCGTACACACGAAATGCGATTCCCTTTTTGTATAACAAACCATCGGATAACGTATACAACGTATCTCCAGACCAAACAAGTGTTCCGATAAACTGGGTACTATCGCAGTACTCTCCAGAAAGACCAGGGGGACATTCGATTACCTCTGGATCTGGGATTGAACGGTTATTGTATACCACAATAAGGACAATAGATAAAACTACAAGTAAAACTATTATTACAAGCGCGATAATCAAACAAACACGACTTTTTGATTTCTTGTCATGCTGAATGATTCTCCTTCCACTGTTCTTTCCTATCCTCCAGTCACGATCGCTGGCACCCAGATAACGACTTGATAAAGTGTAGTAGTCTCTCCCATAATGATATCTTTCTCTTTCATAATACGAAGACATTTATCACTATAATCAAGCAACGAATAAAACTATTCAATAGAAAAAAAGTTCATTGACTAGTGGATGAATTGAGACTTGATTATAAAGGAACACCTGATAACCGTCATTTTTGTTTGATATTAGTCTTAGGAAAGGATTATTTCTTGTGATTTATTCCTACTTGTGTATTCCAAAGAGGGGAATCCATTCAATTTGTTCGAAATTGGTGGTGTTGAGCTTTCGATGCAATTCCTTAAGGATTTAATGAAATGCTTCGGTAAGCGATTCACCTCCAATTTATCATTGCTTTCTGTAGATGGATCTGCTCCAAAAACAGAGCAAGCAGCCATATTTATTTTGTTTACGCTTGAAACAAATGTCGATCATTTCGTTTCACCTCAATCGTCCATAGTCGTACACTATAGTCGATACCGTGTTCTCCTCTGTGAATCCGTATACAAGAATAGTATAACCTCTTAGAAAGATGCTCATGATGTATCGACTCCCAATTATCCAAACAAATCCTATCTTTCTCCCATTTTCTGTCCCACTTCTTGTTCTTTGTTCCAATTATGAGTGTTGATGGAATGGAATTGTGTTTTCGGATGCAACAGTGGGAATACATCGTAAAGGAGAATAGGGGTGTGTAATTGTGTAGGGAGAAGGATCTGCTCATGCAGTATTCAAATTTATTGGAGATGAGCTGAAATTACAGTGCTATGTTCTTCGTGTGCCTATCGTATGAACTCGTGCTGGTTTTGAATAAGAGTTGTGATGCCAAACTGAATGGAAGGGAGCAGAACATCAATAAGAGGATGACAGATATGCTGGGAGCTAGTTCGGTCTTTGTTCCACAATCATACCGAATTGTCATGTATGTGAAGTGGGCACTGCTGTACTTTAGTTCAAACCCTGAAGAGGTGATTCGTGCCTATTCGACTGTGGTTTGTATATTCACAAAGCATTTACTGTAGTCAGAGCGACATTCTCTCCTTCAAGCGGATCGAGTCCGAAGCTGGAGCTATCTCGTGGAGGACGCAATGTATATACCGCATCGTCAGTCGTCTGTCGTAACTTTTGAAATCAAGCCAAAGTGGGGCTCCCTGCCTCTGTGACTGCTTGGTTGGTCGGTGATTTCTAGTCATCCGATCGAGGCCGTCGAGCAAACGAAGTGTCGCTTTTGCATTCAACAGTACAAGAAGCTCCGCTCAGGCAAAGCGACTTCTCTTTCTCTCTACTGCCCTTTGAGGTTGTTTTCCACGGCGACCAATCAGATGCAGTCTTTTCTCGACTTGATGAAAACACCGCAGAATAACTTCGGTGTCTTTGTCGATGGTTCTAGGCAACATCTAGACGCAGTTTGTATCCCCATCAATGAGGCCGCTCTGGACAATCTACTTTCAGACCTGGGACTTCTCCCTTGTCCTCCCTACAGCAGCGAAATGGCTGTAGCGATTCTTTTGACCACGGCTGTGCAGCAGAGGAACGTACTGAATGATTTGCTCTCTGTTCAGGTAAATGCTTTCGTTGCTCTTCTCTCCAGAACGCGAGCGACTGGAACGAGAAAATGGCCTTGGATTATTACAACAATTACCTGAATGATGGGATTGGAGGGAAAGAACTCGAGGCATTTCTCATCAGCAGAGGAGCGCGAGACTGCTCCGTTATGATTTCTATGCACTTCACAAGCACTGTGGAGGAAGTGTATCCCTCTTCCTGCTTCGTAGTTCCCTACATATCCTTTTGTGGACTCTTTTGAATTCTTAACACCAGGGAGAGCAGTTTGTGGTTTTCAGGATTAGTCTTGTCGACTATGAAGTAAAACAGATCCAGAAGATACCTATCTGGTATGAGGAGTATGTGGATATTTTGGAAACGTACAAATCGGCGGTATGTGCAAAGTGATTTGTTTGTTTTCATTCACTTTTTTTCCTGCAATGGGACCTATTTTCAGTGATGGATCGATCTCTATGGAAGTAGTCCCTTTAACAGAGTCTTCCTCAAGTTCTCCATCTGCAAGTGCTTCGACGGAACTGTTTGCTTCTCTGCGATGATAATCAAATAGGAAATACGAAGCAGTAGAGGTGAACTTGAAACAACCGTCATTAGTTGTTCATGGTAGTTTCTCATTGATCATTTCATGTTTAGCTAGCACTGATTTGCCTGTTTTGTTTGTTAGGTTGGTATTGAGTTGTAGAAAGCAGTGGCCATTTCTCAGGATAGATTACCGCCTTGCTCATCAACTTTTGATAGCATTCAGAAACAGATTTCGGAGGCTATTAGGGAGACTAGACATGAATGTGGCTCAAAAGCCGATTTTGTGTTGCCGTATGTTGAAGACGTGTCAGAGCTGTTATATTTTGAAAACCAGTTGTTGGAAAGTGTTTGGCTTGAGCGAAGGAAGTCACTCCTAGGTAAGGCAGCTGTTAATAAAGAGCAGCTACATGTCCTATTTGCTAGATAAGAAGGAAGGACATGTCAAGAAACAATGTCTGTTCCCTGGAGAAGATGGAGTCGATTGTACTTCTGAAGTCCAGCAAGTAAAGGAAAACACAGTATCACAAAAGAGTAGTCGGCATAATTCTGTAATTGATTTCTTTGTTTGTTTGGATAATGTTTCGCATTTTGTCCAAAAAAACATTGACAATCCTGAAAACGGAATCCTTCCAGCTCAGCCGCGCCTTTTCCAAGATTTACAACTTTAAAGAAAAATACCCCATACTATACAGCCATATTCACCCTGATTCTCTTCCGCTAGTAAACAAAGAATGCATTGATTCCAAGACGGTTGTGAAGTGGTTTTGCCCCAAAGGTCCGGATCATGTTTGGGAAAGTGACATAGCCCTGCGCATTCGGTCACTGAAGCGCAGAAAAGAATGTAGTTCCTCGCTCTCGTTGATTCCTAGTTGTTTGCTTGTTCTGCAGTGGGAAAATGGTTTCGGTGACAAACAGTCTTGCGTCTCGTCATCCGGAATTGGTAAAGGAGTGGATTGTCGATAAGAACGGGGACTTGACGCCAGACAAAGTCACCTGCTTTTCTACACGTGACGTATGGTGGCAATGTCCCGTTAATCCCGCGCACCAATATCTGATGGCGCCCCAGGATCGGAACAACGCCCACAACTCCTGTCCGTTCTGCAGGAACGCCCAGGTCACCGAGGAGAGTTCGCTGGCCTCGCAGTACCCCGAGCTGGCTGCCCAGTGGAACTTCAAGCGGAACGGGTATCTGGCTCCGTCGCAGGTGTCGAGTTCCTACCGAGGCAAGGTGTGGTGGGTGTGTCCGAAGAACCCTGCCCACGAGTGGAAGAGCAGCGTGTACCATCGCACGCACCACCGGACGGACTGTCCGCACTGCAGGTCGCTCCCGCAGGAGGGGGAGAGTCTGGCGAAGCTGTATCCCGTGGTGGCGAGCGAGTGGGACTACGAGAAGAACGGGGAACTGGGGCCCGAAGAGGTCAGCATCAGCAGCGACAAGATCGTGTGGTGGAGGTGCGAGCACGGGGTCGAGTGGAAGCAGACGGTCGTGCACAGATTGAGGTCGTTTTCTACAGGTAGGGTGTGCGTGCTTGTCATCATGCAGGTCATCATCGATGTGCGCTCTGTCAGGAACGGATGGCTCTGCGGGACAAGTCGAGCTAAGTTGGCAGATTCTATCACTTCTCTCTTTACTTCTTGTTTGTTGCATAAAGATTGGGAGGGATGAAAGCGTGGGAAAGGCGTTTCATTCCCGATTTGAGCGGGATTTCCCTCGTAAATTATCCATTCTTTTGTAGAAGGAATTATGGATACCACGTTGAAGGATACTGAATTAGTTACCTGTGAAAATGAGGAGCTGTTTTCGGGAAAGCTGGTGTCAAGAGTAGTTCGCGTTGCAACGCGTTTTATGCTGTAGGCGAATGAAAAGAAGTCTGACCGTGCTGCCCTAACTCTAACCCCCGTTCCGCAGTCCAAGCGTGCCAAGATTCAGGGTCCTTCCCCAGTGAGACCTGAGAGCGATCACAAAGAGGAAATGGAAAAGAAGGCCGGGCTCGACGGATTCCTGGGTTTCTTACTGCGAACTGAGAAAGTGGCCCAGATTAAACCTCGCATGGACGACCAGCTGTATATCACAGAGAATATGCGAGCCATTCTGGTCGACTGGATGTCTGAGCTGTGCTACAACTACTCTCTCCATCGGGTGACCTTCCATATTTCCGTGCTGATTCTGGACCGGTACATCTCCACCGACGTCTGCATCAAGCGCAGCGAGTTCCAGACGCTGGGTGCGGTGTGTGTGATGGTAGCGACGAAGCTGTGCGTAGGTGTGGATGCGGCCTTCCACGTAGGAGCCTGTCTCCGTGAACCTCAGCATGATGATCCAGGCCACGGGGAGCAGTTGCACGCGCGAGCAGCTGGTGGAGGGTGAGCGGAGGGTGATCGACGCCCTGGGATGGCACCTGCTGGTGGGGACGCTGGCGGACTGGGTTCTCTTCTACCTCAACCGCATGGAGTCGGAGGGCGTGGCGATCCCGTTCGACCTCTATTTCCGGTGCATGGACCTGTGCGACCGTCTCGTCCTGGACTATCACGTATGTGTGTGGCTCTGCTGCGACGTAGTACACCTCGTATCGGCTGAGGGACGTGGCGCTGTCCGTCGTGTCGTCGTTCTGCTGCGAGAACACTGCTCTGCGTAGGACTCTGTGCTCGCTGTGAACTAGAAAAGCCGCTCAAACGACTCCTGGAGGACTTTCAGCTCCAGCAGGACTGCACGAAGTGGGTTCTCGACATCGGGATGTCCGCTCCGTCCCATCCGCTGATACAGCTCCTCGACTCCGACGAGGGCGAGAAGACTCGCGAGCTGATCGTAGGCAGGGTAGGTGTCGAGCAGGGGTCTCATGGGCAGCAAGACATGTTTATGGAGTTTAACTACAACCAACCCTACAACCAGCTGTCTCTGACGCACTACACTTCAGCCCAACAAAAAGCGCATTGAATCAATTCTTGTTTATGTACTATATTCTTATTCTTCTCCTGTTTGTTGATTTCCACGACTGTAGTGAGCTCCACGAAAGGGTATGAACGGGAAGACAAGTCATGAAGAAGATTCTGGAGGAATATGTAAGTTTGAGTAAATCTGAAAATGACTCTCCTAGTCACTTTCAAGAAGCGACCGAAAGCAGATTCATCTCGAAAAGAACATAGAAAGGCAGGTTTGACAGCGACAAGTTCGTCTTCTCTTTTTTCGAACGTTTTTGCTTCTCCAAAGACTGTTAAAAGAGATTCAACGGCAATTGCGAATTTATCGGAAGATGATGTTTGATTTTAAGTTGTGTGCTCCTGTCTAGGAATCGGACGATGCAGTCATTGAGGAAGATCCAGTTCCGGGAATGATCAGCATTTTTGTTTCGTCATCGGAAGAAGACCGCCAAGTTTTGCAGAATGCCCTGAGTGTGGCGGATTCTCTATGGATTTGAAAGTGTAGAAGAACCAACGAGTGGGAGACATCTTTCTTGATCTTCCCAAACATTGGTCTTCGCAGCATGTCTCTTCATTCTCTACGTGGGCTATCAAGCTGGGACTGCGTCGTACCTACTTTGGGATCCAGGTGAGACTCTCCATTCCTCATGGTCACATCGCGAATCTCCGTCGCTGCATCACCACAGCCAGTCGTCTCACCTCCTCGGACGAGTCGTCTCGCATGCAGACAACGTTGCTCAACTCGTCCACCACCCTCACTGCCGACCCGCCATCCTCGCTCAGCCAGAGTCGCTTGTCCGAGCTGACGGAGCTCAGCTACTCTTCGCTGCGCCAGCTGTGCAAAAACTACCAACTCAAGACGACCGGTCGCAAGCAGGAGCTGATTGACCGGATCTTTTCTGTTGAGAACGCGGTGCGCCAGGGTCTCTCGATTCGCGAGGAACGTTCGATCTCATCCTGTCTCTGTCTTCGACTGATATCATCTAGACGCACCTTCCACCACTCCCATTCCAAAGGTGAAGTCACGTGACCATCGTCCAATGGAATCGCTGAGTGACGATGAGTCTCTCCTCCACCAGCTTCGTCGCGAAGAGTTTGAAAGGAATCATCAAAACCAAGATTACTATCACGATGCGAATGGGCATTACAATATTAGCTTAGACGACCAATCATCTTTCAGCGATGTTCCATCGTTGGCAGCTACGACCTTCATTTCGCCAAATCTTTCGCGTGTCAACCACTCTCTTCACAGCCCTCAAAAGAGCGTTGTCGATACATCTTCTTTTCTGGGAGATCTTCCACGATTCTGTAGAGTTTGTGTTCTTTCTTGATGTAGCTGTGCTTCAGAAGAAGCTTCATCGGAGACGAGTCAGTATTATGGAATTCCAAAAATCGCCGCAAATTGCGAGTCCATTGATTTCAAGTGAATTTCACCGTCTCTCACTTCTTCACTGGATTCTGCCGTATGTTTCCTCATTGACAGTAGCAGTGTTGAAGTCTGTTTCGATGCTTGTCAAAAATGCCGTCGATAATTGGAGTATGAATGAAACAATCGATCAAATCGGTACTCCAGGAGTGACATCTCTTTCGAAAGAATCATTTCTATCAGAATACCCCTCGGGAGAGCTGATTGGCGAGGGTGGATACAAGATCGTGTTTCAAGTTCAATCGTCGAGTGATCAGGATAAAACAAAAAGAGCAATGGGTGTAATGGATTTGGAGTCGTTGCGACAGAATGGTTTTTATAGATTCTTTGTGTCATCACTAGATTTACTAGTTGTAGCTCAACAAGAATTACGGTTTTCGATCCTTTGCTCTCTGCTCTCCTCTCATTCTGTCATTCCCCAATTTCCCCAATTTTTTCGTATTTTTCGTACCTCGTTTCCTCCTCCTTTTGTAAGCATTCAATCTCCTTCCTCCGACTATCTCTATTTCGTGATGGAATTGGCAAATCGGAGTGATCTGGAGCATGTGCTTCGGACCATCGAACTGCAGGACAGGGAACTCGTGGCTTGCTTTTTCCAAATGGTTCTATCGCTCTATGTGGCGAGTCAAGGAGTTTGAAATAACTACTGGAGTCACGTGTAGTTGGAATTGGTTCATTACGATGTAAAATTGCTCAATTTTCTGCTTCAAGAAACCGCGGGAAGTGGTCAAAAGTACTCTCTTCCTTGGGGTACTTTTTTCATTCCTGCGCTGAATGGCTCCCACTTCATCGTAAAGCTGAACGATTTCGGCACCGCAGAGCTGAATCAAAAGGGGGAAATCAGCGTAGGTCAGTTCACGACTCTGGAAAACACCCCTGTTTTTTATCTTCTCGAGCCAAATCCAATTCGCGGCAGCCAATCCGATGTCTGGTGTCTCGGCTTATGTTTGTTGCACATGCTCACAGGCCGTGTTCCGTTCGAGTTCAGTAGGATCTCAAGCTTAGATACGAGGAATGGATGGAGGAGTGTCACTGTCCCGCGGGATTTTCGACGCTGGTGAAATCGTACTGGAAGTCGAAATCAAGCGAGTTTTGCGCGTTGCGAAAAGTGCTGGAAGACGACGAGAATGATGTGTTGGCGTTGACTCTCTACCGTCAGCTTGTGCTATGGTTTCGAATTGACATGGCTTCTGACCTGATCGACTCTGCCGTGCTATTGTTTCATAACGATGATTTCTAGTTATGGAAGCGACTGCACTCGATCTTGACACGCGACTCCATTCGCAGCAAGAAGGACAGAGCCATCCGAGAGAGCGTTGAAATGAGGAGAGGACTGAACCCTAGTTCGAAAACGATGCGAAGCACTACTCCTGGTTGTACGGCGATCATCCTCTTCTCTGCAAAGCGCGAGCTTGCTGCCAGCGGATCCCAGGGGTCGAGAGTGTGCTGCTGAATTTGATTCAGTTCAACTGGAGGCGTCAGATGAGTTTTGAGGTTGGAGTGAAGGCGTGGGATGACACACAGGATCTGTTAAAAGATGAGATGTTTAATATGCTGAAACAACCGATCACAAATTGTAGCACGCAGTACAATGTGGATATTGAAAAAATCCATGAGATTATGTGTAAATCCTTGTAGTATAGTTTTTTGGCTCGTGTTTGTTTGATCTATATGGAGCAGTGCTTCAGGAATAAGGATATTCCAAAAGGAAAAGAGGCATATGTCTACAGCTATCTCGATTGTTTGTATCAGGATATTCTGGAGAAACGTGAAACAAACTCGGATCAGAAAGATGAAGATTTGCATTTCGACACATCGGTTGTGATTGTTCGTAGTGCTTGTGTTCTCTAACTTGCTTAGCAACATATTCGGCAGGATCATTTCGATCAGGCGCTGTCGCTTTTATCGAAAATCAGAGTATGTGATTTAAAGCACTGTTTGATTAGACTGTACTAAAGCGGTGTTCAGACTTTCTCTACAATCCTGCTATCGACAGGCTATCAAAGAGAAGCTATGTCCCCATCGTCTCTGTACGTATTGGAAATTGACTCTTGAACCAAGCATTTCCCTCCAGAAGAGGACTGCAAGGATGAAGGACTCTACCGAAAACGTGTGTTCATAAAGAAAGCGTTGCTCGACACCGATGATCCCTTTACCTTCGAGAACTGGAAAGAAACTCCGCATCTCCTCGTGGGCCACATTTGTTTGATTGGTTCAAAAATTCTCTCTTCACAAATACAAGTTTGTCGTCGCTTCCTCTCCATCCTAGCTCTGCGATGAGCGTTTCAAGTACACCGAGCAGCCGGTGTTGTCTTCCTCCATCGACATCCCTGTAGAGCTGCCACAAATCAGGGGTATTTTGGCCAAAATGGCCCGTTTGTCGGAATCGCTGCATTCGGCCCAGCTTCAAAGCTTTTCGGACTGCGCCACTGTTCTCTTGCTGCTCTCGATCCACACTAGATGCTCTCCAGTGTAAGTCGCGCTCTCGCGGACATCTTGACAGGCTTCGGCTTCGGAGAGCAGAGTGTTCGAGACGCTGTGTACGCCGATTTGGGCTCCATTCCTGCAAAGGGCAGGTGCAAAGCACGCTACTACCTGAAGGACGGACTGCTGAATGTCGAGGTGCTTCTCCTGCAGAAGGGGAAGGCGGAGGGCGAAACAGTTGTAGAAAACGGAGTGCCGTACGCTGTGAAGGAGAAATTGAGGGCAGCGGTTGATTCCTGTTGTAATGTAGAGGACACTCTCTGTGGAGTTCTATGACACTGCAAGGGAACGTCTGGATCGGTACTGGCGCAGAGCTCTGTTGCTGAGCAAGAAATGCATGCTTTTAGTTAATTTGAACGTTTAACGTGTTACTTTTGTTTGATGAGTGAGAAACAACATGAGAAGTAGATTGTCAGTGAATTGTTTTATGTAGACAAGAAGAACAGGCACAAACACGGAAGGACGCTCTGTAGTGAACAGCTAGTTGGTGATAGTGTAGAAAGTCTATTGCGGTGGGTAACGGCGAAAAGGGAGCACCGACTATGGCTGACGATCAGAGAAAGCGTAATAACACAATTCAAATACGTTCTGAGTTTTGCCTTTGTTAAGCAGTAACGTTTAGATTCTTAAGTCATGAAAATACCTCAGGCAGGTGTGGAGAAGTCCTCTAACCACTAGAACAGGAGCCGAAGCCAAAATCGAAGGGATACAAGTCAAAGAGATCCAAATCGGAGGTGGGTCTAAAGAATCGAGCTGAGTACTATTCACTCGTCTCTGTTCGCTTCTGCTTCTATCGTGTAGTGTAAATATATCGCGCGAGGGGAGGAGTGTCCGTTTGGCTCGCAGTGCAAGTATGAGCACAACGTCTCGCTCTTTTTCCAGAAACGGAGTCCTGACATCGGTCCGATGTGTCCCTTTTGGGTACCGTAGCGCTTCGTCTCTGAACTAGGAAAAACATGGTTACTGTCCCGCGGGACTGAACTGCTGCTGGGCCCTGTCTCACTCCTCTGCCACGCTCCAGACACTCGAGAAGCCCGAGGAGCAGCAGGTCCCTTACGAGGAGTGGAACGCCTGTCGCGGACTTCCGGTGCAGCTTCGCAAGAAAACCTACCGCTTTGAGTTCGACGCCTGGAAGACGCACATCCGAGACGTTCCGCAGACCGACGCCCTCGGAACCGACATCCGTATCTGCGCTTCTTCCTGCTCACCTTCAGCCATCGGTCCCGTGCTCGACTCGGCGGATTCCCCTCTGGATTTCCGCGGGAAAATCTACATCGCTCCGCTGACCACGGTGGGCAATCTTCCCTTCCGCCGCATCTGCGTGGACTACGGGGCGGACATCACCTGCAGCGAGATGGCGCTGTGCGGGAATCTGCTCGACAGCCAGGCGTCGGAGTGGGCGCTGCTTCGACGCCATCCGAGCGAACGGTGCTTTGGCATCCAGGTGGCGACCGGCCGATTGGAAGACGCGGGGTATGTGAGCGAGCTGCTGCGGAGAGAGCTGAAGGTGGACTTCGTGGACCTGAACGCAGGGTGTCCCATCGACGCGGTGGACAAGGCGGGAGCGGGCGCCGGACTGCTGATGAAGGTGGGCAGACTGAAGCGCATCGTGCGGTGCATGCTGGACAGTCTGCAGAACGTGCCTCTGATGGTGAAGATCCGCACGGGAGACCACGAGAACACCAGCCATCGCCTCGTTCCGCAGCTGCAGCAAATCCGTGGAAACCGTGGAAACCGAGTGAAGGGGGTAATTATCCATGGGAGAACGAAGCAGAGTCGATACACGAAGACTGCTGATTGGGAGTTGCAGATCGCAAGGGAAGTGATGAATAGGTATGTGAAGAGCTGCGCTCAGAGTCAGTTGCCAGGACTGCCCAGACTGGAAGTGATTGGCAACGGCGATGTGTTTGATAACGAGGTTTGTGCGTTATGCAGGTCTGACGTCCAGGACTACTGGAACCATCTCCAGGACGGTGTGTTGGACGGAATTATGATCGGTCGAGGAGCCCTCATAAAGCCGTGGATTTCGACGGAGATAAAGGAGCGACGTACTCGCAGTTCCGAGGCTTCATCCACAGGACACTGGGACATTTCGGCGAGCGAGCGGCTGGAGATCATCCGCACCTTCTGCGGCTACGGACTGGAGCACTGGGGGAGCGACTTGCAGGGTGTGGATCGCACACGACGTTTCTTGCTGGAGTGGCTTTCGTTTCTTTGTCGCTATGTACCCTACGGCCTGCTAGAACGACCTCAGACGATTCAGCAGCGTCCTGTTGCCTACTTCGGAAGAAGTGACTTGGAGACGTTGCTGGGAAGTCGTCGCGCGGAGGACTGGATCAAGATATCCGAAATGTTCCTGGGTCCCGTTTCAGAGGGTTTCTCGTTCATCCCCAAGCATCGCAGTATAGCCTATACTGAAAACTTTCGTTTTTGTTGAACAAACCAAGCTAAACCATACAAACTATTACTTTGACTCCTCAATCTCCACCAACAGATCGCCGGCCTTCAGCTTCTCTCCCTTCTCGACAATGACGCGCTTCAATACACCGCTGAACGGAGCAGCCACGATCGTCTCCATCTTCGCAGCGCTGAGAATGCAGATCGGGTCGCCCGCTTTCACCTTCTTGCCAGCGGCCACCTTCACCTCGACGACAGCGCCCGTCATCGGCGATCCCACTTGCGAGTGATTGCCCTCCTGGGCCTGCTCACGACGCTTCACAGACGCAGAGGCCTTGATATCGCTGACGACGACCGTGTGACTGCGACCATCGATCTCGAAGTTGACCTCGCGCTGGCCGTCCTTGTTCACCTCCGTCATTCCCTTGTACCGGATGAACATCCGCTTGCTCGGAGACACGTCCACCGTGATCTCCTCGTTGCTCTTCATCGGCTGCAGGAAGTAGCGCGTGGGCAGCACCGACACGTCGCCGTTCTTGTCCTCGAAGTCCTTCCAGTCCTGGAACACGCGAGGATAGAGAGCGTACGACAGCACGTCGTGGTCCTCCGCCCGACTCGGTCCGTACTTCTCGGCGAGCATCTTCTTCGTGCCCTCGAAGTCGTAGGCGGGGAGAGACGCGCCCGGACGGCCCTCCAGTCGGTCCTTGCCGTTCGGCAGCTTCTTGCCCTTCAGCACGCGGCTGCGGAAAGGCTCGGGGAAGCCCCACGGCTCCGGAATTCCCAGATATCCCTGGAAGTACTCGATCACGGAAGTGGGGAAGTTGAGCTGCTCGGCACGCTCCAGCACGTCCTTCTTCGTCAGCTTGTTCTGCACCATGAAGTTGGCGAGGTCGCCGACCACCTTGCTAGAGGGAGTGACCTTGATGATGTCGCCGCACAGCTCGTTCGCCTCCTCGTACGCGCGCTTCACCAGAGGCCACTGTCCGCTCAGACCGAGCTGCTGGCTCTGGTACATCAGGTTCGTGTACTGGCCGCCAGGCATCTCGTGCAGATACACGTCCGACGATCCGCTCTTCTGGCCCGACTCGAACGGGGCATACACGCCGCGCACATCGTTCCAGTAGTCGTTGAGGGTCTGCACCGTCTCCAGCGAGATGCCGGTGTCCAGCTCCGTGTTCTTCAGTGCGGCCACCACCGCTCCCATGGAAGGCTGCGAGGTCATGCCGGACATGGAGTCGATCGCCACGTCCACCGCGTCCGCTCCCGCCTTCGCGCACTCGATCATCGAGTACACGCCAGTTCCTGCTGTGTCGTGAGTGTGGATGTGGATGGGCAGGTCGGGGAACTCGCGGCGGATCGATCCCACCAGCAGCTTCGCGGCCTGCGGAGTCAGCAGTCCCGCCATATCCTTGATGTTCAGGACGTGGATGCCCAGATCCACCAGCTTGCGCACATAGTCGAGGTAGTAGTCGACAGTGTACTTCGTCTCGTTCGGATCCGCGCAGTCTCCGGTGTAGCAGGCAGTGGCCTCGATGATTCCTCCGGCAGCGCCCACACAGTCGATTCCCAGACGCATGTTCTCGATGTAGTTGAGCGAGTCGAACACGCGGAACACATCCATTCCGGTCTTCACCGCCATCTCGCAGAACTTGTAGTTCACGTTATCGGCGTAAGCGCTGTACCCCACTGCGTTCGCTCCGCGCAGCAGCATCTGGAAGGGGATGTTCGGCACCAGCTCTCGCATCTGCGCGAGACGGTCCCAAGGACACTCGTGGAGGAATCGCATGGCCACGTCGAACGTGGCTCCGCCCCAGCACTCCAGCGAGTAGAGATTCGGAAGCAGGTGCGAGGTGACGGGAGCGATAGCGAGGATGTCCCGTGTTCGCATGCGGGTGGCGAGGAGACTCTGGTGACCGTCTCTCCACGTGGTATCCGTCAGCAGCAGCCCCTTGTTCGCTCGAACAGCCTTCGCAAAGCCCTTCGGACCCTCCTTCAAAAACACGTCGCGCAAACCCTTCGGAGGCGCTCCCGCAGGCGTGGGAGGCACAGAGGGATCAGTGGGTGCAGGCGCAGGTCCTGTCGCACCCAGCTCGGAGGGATGGCCGTTCACGATGAGGTTGGCGAGGTAGTTGACGATCTTGTCAGGGTTCTCCTTCACGTTCTTCTGCACCAGCAGATCGGGATTCTGCTCGATGAAGAACGTAGTCGCCTTTCCGGCACGGTAGATAGGGTTCTTCAACACATTCAGCAGGAAGGGAATGTTGGTCTTCACGCCGTCCACGTTGAACTCGCTCAGACCGCTGTAGGCTCGGTTCATCGCTTCTTCCCAGGTCAGTCCTCGCGTCGTCATCTTGACCAGCAAAGAGTCGTAGTGCGGAGTGACCTCGTATCCCTGGTAGCCGATTCCGTCCAGTCGAACGCCCTGGCCCGCAGCCATCTCAAATGTGCTCAGAACGCCAGTATCTGGCTGGAAGTTCTTCGCGGGGTTCTCCGTGGTGATACGAGCCTGGATCGCGTACCCTCGAGTCTTGATCTTGTCCTGCTCCAAACCGAGATCTTTGAACGAATACCCCTCCGCCAGGAGGATCTGCTTCTGCACCAGATTGATTCCGGTGATCTCCTCCGTCACCGTGTGCTCCACCTGGATACGGGGATTGACCTCCATGAAGTAGTATCGGCCCTGCTTGTCCACCAGGAACTCGACCGTTCCCGCGCTTCGGTACTTGATCAGCGAGCAGAGACGACAGGCAGAGTTGAGAATGCCTTCGCGAACGGCGGGGTCGAGATTCACTGCAGGCGCATTCTCAATCACCTTCTGGTGACGTCGCTGCACCGAACAGTCACGCTCGTACAGGTGGACCACCTGGCCCTTTCCGTCTCCAATCACCTGCACCTCGATGTGCCGAGGTTCTTCCAGGTAGCGCTCCAAGAAGATGGTGCCATTTCCAAACGCGGACAGAGCCTCTCGCGAGGCCAGCTCAAAGTTCTGCTTCAGCTCTTCCTCGGAGCGCACCACACGCATTCCCTTTCCGCCGCCACCAAAGGCGGCCTTGATAATCACGGGATAACCAACCTCCTTGCAGAACGACAGGGCTTCCTCATAGGTCGCCACGGGATCCGGAGTACCCGGCACCACCGGAATTCCGTGCTCTATCGCCACCTTACGAGCTGATGTCTTATCAGCCATCATGCGCAAATTCTCCACCGTGGGTCCAATGAAAACAAGACCTGCATCCTCCACAGCCTTAGCAAAATCCGCATTCTCGGACAAAAAGCCATAGCCAGGATGGATAGCGGAGACTCCATTCTTCACAGCAATGTCAACAATCGTTGGAATATCCAAATAAGCGCCAATAGCACTCTTGTCCTTACTCAACATATAGCTTTCGTCCGCCTTCGACCGATGCATGTTGTAACGATCTTCGTAGGAGTAAATAGCCACCGTTTTCAGAGACAGCTCTCTCGCAGCTCTCATCACACGAATAGCGATCTCTCCACGATTAGCCGCCATCACTTTGTCAAAAGTGGTCTTCGATAACAAGCGTATTCCGGACTTCAGCAAGGTAGAAGAGGTAGAGTGTAGTCGAAACATAGTGGAATTAATAAAAAAATAATGGAAGTATCTATTTCAATTTGGAGAAGAAGTAGAAACCTTGATATTAATGGTGGTTTTGCTGTTAGTGCAGTTGACTCCAAATGCAAAATTATTCATAAAAACACACACAAAAGTGGATATTCTATTCATACACATAATTGGACACAGATCCATCAAGGAAAACACAAGTGTCTCCCGATCAAGCAGTATGCTGCCAAAGGGCTGCAGAGCAAAATCGTGCCTTTTCCATAAATATCAGATCTAGATACAACTACGTCACGACCCAATCTTTTGGGGGCATATTAGTAGGGTCATGAGAAATTCCTTGCTACATTCAGTAACGACTAATGTCTCAGTCAGTCGTATTTGATGAAATCAATAAGGAGGCATTCAGTGTGTCAGACCGTCTATTTTAACTCCAAGATTTATTGAGTGAAGGCTATTACCCAAACTCTAGAGTGGCAATCCAATTAGAGGATCGAGATGCTGTTTCTACGAGGTTTGTTTGTGAAGTCTAGAAGTATCGGCTAGAAGCACAAGCATTCTCTTCAGAACAGAGTGTTCTCTTCTCTGCAGCTTTCAAAGCAACGAAACGCATTGATATCAAGAAGTTCTCTCTCAGTAATTCCGGAGATTGTACTTTTGACGCTGACTATTCTGGTGCTCTGCAAAATGTCACTCTTTCACTCCGGTATGGTCCTTTCTTCTCCGTCAGGCGTAGTTCTCAGAGGGATCTCTTTGCGCACCATTTCAAGAAAATGGTTTGCGGAGTGCAGTACGTCGCAGACGGCCTCTCTGCTGACTTCAGGATCGATCCTGTCCGACATCTGTTATCTGCCAGCGCTTGTCTCTTTGTAGGGTTCAATCGCCTCGTTGACAGCAGAAAAACAACTTCCAGATCGGTCTTCGCGTCCGAGGCAATCGGCAATATTGGGTGAGTTCGCTCGATCCCTTGCTCGCCTATCGCTATCGCGACACCATGATTTCGCTCGGAGCGACGAACTTTTTCTCCGTGTGGGAATGCGCTCTCTATACCGAGCCTTTCCGAAATGTGCGTGCTTCGGCCGTAGTGACCTTCCCTGTCCGCGAGAAGGTCCCGAACATCGCATTCGGCTTTTGTCTGAAGCCGATTCGAGGCATCGAAACACGTCTGAGGGTCGATTCGAATGGTGTCATGTCGGCTTCCTACCAGACCATGTTAAACAAAAACATCACGCTTTCAAGCACTCTAATTGTATGTGCGTTGCGGGAGTGACACATAGACGCAAGTCAGCTCTTTTCTTGATAAGGCACTTTTTAATGTATCCATGGATATACGTTTGTAGAGAAATAGTGGGGTGAATGTTTGTTATCAAATATTTATTCATGCATGGATCTAGATGCTTTGCTAGAGTCAATTGAAACGGAAGCAGATTGGCCAGAAGATGCAAAAGCGTTTCAAGCGATTGAGAAGTCTTTAAAGTGTTCGATTTGCCATGCAACCATGCGGTCAGCTGTTCTTCTTTCAAATTGTGGACACAGCTTTTGTTCCTATTGTATCCGGCAATTCCTACTTAAAGAGAAGATTTGCCCTCTCTGTCGAGAACGAGCTACGGAGAGTGATATTGTCCGAAATATTGCAATGAATGAAGTCATCGACGTGTTTAAAAAGCAGCGGAGTGATCTTGTGCAGTTGTGTCGACGTTTATTCCAGAGCCAGGCTGACGTCCCTAATGAGAAGCCTGCTTCTGCATCACCGCCACGAAGTCGCAAACGAAGCAGTCCAACACCTACAATCACCATCGTGGACGACTCCGAGACTGACTCTGATTTTGAGGAGTCTTTTTGCTATCTTGACATAATGCTCAGCCATTCCTCATCGAACAGACAATCATCCGGAGACTGCTTGTGTGAATGTCCACTATGCGGAGAATACTTCCAGCAGTCTGTGATTGAAGTACACTTGAGTTGCACTTTTGATTTCCAGAGCCACGCAAGTAGTTGTGACGGCACAGCGAAGAAAAAGACAAAACGGTTTAATGGCTTCGTTTCGGAAGAAAAGGTATTTTTGATGGATCGCTGTTCCGTAGCCGAGTTCTCCGCTTCCGAATCTGTGCTATCGGCTGATGAAGACATCGGAGATCAAAAGGCTTTTGCAAAAGTATGGATTGCCGACAAGTGGATCGCGCGAGCAGCTTGTGGAACGGCACCGTCAGTTCACGCTGCGCGTAGCGCTGAGCATCTCGTTTCACCCTTAGTATAATGCAGAACTTGACAATGCGACTCCCATGCCCATCTGGAAGGTGGCTCAGTTGGTAATAGCCAACGAAGAAAGATCAAAAGGGAAGGGTTGTTTTGTTTGTTTGAAAGATATGTAAAGCTTTTATGTCTTAGAGTTTTGTGCAGTTTTTTCTTTGAGTCTCTTTTTTCGATAATGTACAGTGTAAAGTGAGTAGTGAATTTTAGGGCAGCTACAAAGGATTTTAAACTCTGCTTGACTCACGACTGTTCATCTCTCCCTATTTTTACCATGTAGGTAATCAGGTGGAATCGGTATACATGTATAACGGTTTGTATCATCCCTTCTTGTCTTTTGGGAATGGTTCTGGTTCAGAGTTTTGGTCTCTGCTTATTAGTAAATCGATGGGTTATGCTATTATTTTGGGATCTGTTGTCATGAAATTACCACAGATATTTCAAATCCTCCACAATCGAAGTGTCTTAGGTCTAAACATCTATTCACTCTATTTCGAATGCGCAGAAAATCTTCCTTTTGTCGTTTATAACATGGTTCAAGTAGAGTTAGCCAATTTCTATCGATTGTAGGGTTATCCATTCTCCACATATGGAGAGAGTGTGATGATTCTTTTGCAAGCGATTATCCAAGTGTTGCTATTCCATTAGTCGTCGTTTCACTCCTTGCTCATTTCTAGCTTTACAGAAGATCCAAAAGTGAATAGGAAAATGCTGTTTCGTAACTTTTTCCTCCTTTTTTTGTCTGCTGTTTTGATCATGTTTGTCCCTCCCAAAGTATGTCTCCGGAGGCATTTCGACATAGTTTCAAATCCTTGTTCCGATCGTCAGTACTCTGTTTGGTCTTTCTGCCCGAATCCCTCAGATTATCACCAATTTCAGACAGGGTCACACTGGACAATTGTCCCTCATATCGTGGTCTTTTTCACTCGTGGGATCTGGGGTCCGTATCTTTACCACACTAATGGAAGTTCCCGATAAACTGATTCTTGCCATGTATGTTAGTTCCTTTACTTGCAACCTCGTTCTTGTATTACAGATTCTCTTGTATCATCGAGTGCTTCTTGTAATGAATAGTTATTGGAAGAAAACACAAATCGCTATTAGAAAATTATATGTTTGTTTGAATCTCGTCTTGGCAGGTCCATATGACTCTCTTACACAGAGGACATGCAGCTTTATAATCGAGTGCCCAGATATCGATGCAAGAACAGTGGAAAACTAGAGTGGTATGGACAATCGCTTGTTTACAGTGATTGCATTTCAGTCTACGGATAGTGTCATTCTTCTGAAAGGCAGTCATACAGATCGGGCACTCATCGGCACTCGATTGAACTAAGGTTATGGGAGGAAATAGCTGATTCAACTGATCCCTATTGAGTATCATACCATGTCCATACATGGTCACAGAAGTGCGCATTGCATGCTTGATATGATCTCCATGTACTTCTGCCTTGAATGACGTCGCCAAAACAAAAAGAAACGCGATAAAGAAAAGAGAGCACAGAGTATACGTCAATGTGTATTCATGGGAGAGAAACACAGAGCGAACCAGAGGCAATTCTATCACTTTCTACATGAATTAACAGTAAAGAAACGAACGATCCTTTCATACAAAGTACCCATCAAGGAATAATCACCATATATGATTGTAAGATTGAGATTGACCCGCGGCTCTTCAGGAAGGATAATGACTTGGCAAGAATGTCCTCGGATACACTCCAGATTCAGCTAGTTGTCAAAGGCCAGTATGAAGTCAACTTCGTCTCCATGCTTCATGATTGGTAAACAGATTATCTGTAATCCTGGATTAATCTCCGCTATATCTCGAAAGTTATGCGGCGCCTGTATGTCATAATTCATGCAATCTGTGTTGTTGTAGTAGTTCACCACTCCTCGAATCTATATTAGATCCTGACAGTGGCACTACATTCTCTCCGGGTAGTAATTTATCAATTTGTATTTTCCAGCGCATTTGGGATGACTACGATGGCATCATCTCTGTAAACCTACATTCGTTTCAAACAATACGAGTTGTGTTAGAGTTAAATATATGATAAATGAACTCATTCGAAAAAGTGTGATTGCTACACCTCCTTATCGTGTCAACACTACAATCCACTCTATGCGTGTGTTGGTGAAATAATATGAGTTCACATAATATCCATTGGTTTAAAAACAAAGAGTCTGACAGGTAGAATAATATTACTCCTGCTTAACTTGGGGATTATTTTTTAACAAAAAATTTGCCAAGAACTCGACAGGATTGCTAGGTCTATGCATTATGATACTCAACAAGTGACACCTCTCTTTTGCAGTTTCAGCAAGTCCAAGCAATAGGACAGGGACAACTGTTCTGTCCAAGTAGGCTCTGACAGAAAGCGTTTTCAGATCATCTCCAGAAGTATTCGTAGGCACTTCTTCCATTGGAGCAGCAGGCTCCTAAAAAATAAGTTCCATTCAGCATTCAGTACTTGAGAGGCTGCTGAAGCCACATGGGCATCTAATGATGAGCAATTCCATTAGAGTGATACCTTGAGATGATTTCTGCTGTTCTCCTTGCATTTCACAAATTTAATACGAATAACACGATATATTTATGATTCCCGTGATTTCGGTTCAATAAAGATATACTCATCTTTTGTTCCAACAAAAAGAATATTATGGCATCTCTTCACCTTCGTAAATCATCCGAGCATACTCTAGTGTTCCCAAAATCACAATGTCTCCTTCCTCTTCTGGATTGACCACTTTGCAAACATCCAGACTCGACTTCAAAGCATACTTCTCCAATGTACGAAGTGCTATGGCACGATAATTCTTATAGTGTGTCGTCGATCCAGTCAGAATAATATACTCTGGATTGAAAAGATTTACGCAGTACGCAAGACACAAACCGCAGTAAAGACCAGCATCATTCACAATCTTTGTTATCCGCTCATCTCCCTCCTCCAATTTCTGAATTACCTCCTGAGCACTCAAACCAGCTTGTGCGAGAATCCCCTTCCCTGTCAACACAGCATCCGCTGATACGATCCTTCCGTCTTCAAGACGCACGGGACAGAGGCCCCATTCTCCGACCCAGCCCTTCGCTCCAGTAAGGAAGTGACCATTCAGGACTACAGACATTCCGATTCCTGTACCAACGACAATTACGCAGATCGACGAGTTCTTTGGGTACTTTGGAAGTTGCGAAAACATAGCAGCGCGAAGATCATTAATCATGTAGGCCTTGTATTCAGGCGTAGACAACATCTCCTCCGTGAGACCAACCATATTCGGACGATCTGAAGCAACAATCAAAGTCCCATTCTCCACCAACCCTGGAACACAAACACCCAGTGCATCAGGTACAAAATCCAAACCAGCAATAAACTCTCGAATCACTGCTACAATCTGTTGGGGAGTAATTGTATTCCCAGTCTCCTCACGCTTTCTTCTCTCTACTCCGCCGTACTTTGTGTAGAGGACCATCTTTGTTCCACCGATATCTACCGCTACAATCTTACTCATTTGAAAATAATAGTGTTTCATCGAGTTGAGGTAAGTGTTTAAGTGCAACAACATGCACAGACGAGTGTTAAGCAAAGCAACATCAATCCAATACACTGTTTCTAACAAACAACACACTTCACTCTTCTTGCTGTCAACAATCTCTACAGAATCACAACTCCTATCTACGCAAACATCATCGACCTCAATCTCCTTCTTGTATCGCACCACAAAGACCGTGAGACACACAAACGACAAGGCCAGCAGCGCAGCCATCACTCCGTTCTCCATCAAAAAGCCGCCCCATTCAACCACCCCGTCCTTGAGATACAGAGGGGTAGTGATGCTGCACACGGCGCCGGACACGAACTGAATCAACCGGAAGCACGAATTGGCCGTCGCGGAGAGCCCAGGGAAGTAGTAGAGCGTCAGAGCCAGCGCCTGTGTCTGGAAACAAGCGTCTGCGCCTCCGTGGAACAGATAGGCGATGCAGTACACCCACACTCGCTGAGAAGAGTCATTCACCATCATCAAACACTGCCCGATGATCTGCGAAATCGATCCCATGATGATCACATAGTAGGCGCCGTATCGGTCGCTAATATAGGCCCCCATCTTACTGAACACAATCTCGGAACCTACAGATGATCGAATACGTGGGATCCCACAAGCGTACAGACTCATGAATATCCCCACGATCACATTGTCATGGACCTGGCGATTCATTTGCGTGGGAACAAACAAAGCGATGTATCCTAATCGTCGCACAAACACTCCACGCATACCGTTCGAAAACAGGGTGAAAAACAGCAAGAGAAACTTGGGTGTCGTGAGCAAATAATAGCAGTTTTTCATCCCTTCCAAAATTCCCACTGATTCTGACGACTGGGGGAGAAGAGCCTCCTTATCACTGGCAGCAGAGAGCTCAGGGAGGGAGGGAGGGAGAACGTAGAGAATGATAGATCCGAGCAACGCGAAAAGCGAAAGGAGCAAATACATAATGCTGATCGCACCATTCCAGATGGAGGTAACGGGATGCTAGATGTCATTCGGAAAGAGAAGCACAACAACACCGATAAACTTCAGTACAAGAAAGGCACAGATGTTTCCACAAATGTTACCCGCCATGAAGATCGCCCAAAACGTACCTGTTCTCTTACCTCTACAATAAATGGCATTCCACAAATCATACCGATTTGATGTGTCACTCACTTGTCCGAGATAAACCCCTTGGGAAGCCCAAAAGCACTGGAATGTACGGAAAATGAAACGAGTACGCTTAGGAAACAACCATGAATTACACTGCAAATCAGAATCAACACAGGAATGTTAAAAGCAAATACTCCAACAAATATACTACGTAACCACAGCCAAAAGAGTAAGTACCAGAACTCAAAGGAGAAAAATGCCAAAGCTCTTCTGACAGAGGGAAAACGTGAAATGACAGAGGGAGCAAAGAACGAAAACACGGTTGCAGTCAAGTACATGAGACCAAACGCAAGAGCACCTGTAGATCCTACAACATCAGTCGAGGCAAAAGAGGCAACCATAGAGAGGCACAGCAAAATTCTGGGAAGTGTTTGAGCCTAGATAAAAGGAACCTTATTCAACTACCAAAAAAGATGAACGAAATACCTATGCTCATGTGGATTGCTCTACGATCATCTGTAATTTCATGAACCCTAGTCTTTTCGACTGTTTCCGCATCCATCCCTTTAGAAACACGAATTTTTTGAAAAGAGGAATAGGTTGCCTATAGCATTAATTGTATAGATCAGAAGGGATAGCATACAACATGGAATATACTCCATCTCTCTTGTTATCTGATTTCCAGAATTATGGTATTCCATAAATCACATCCAACACCTCTTGCTTTCCACAGTCGATGTAAGAAACCCCTATGCGTGTGATCATTTCCTGACTGACTGTAATAAATGGGAGAACGATAGTTCAAAACCCTATCCTCCGGCTCCAGCAGAGTGAACAACTCGCATTCTGGATCTTGTCTACCAAGTTTCTAACTGCTGTCACTTGAAGAAGTGGCCATTGAAGGTGTGAAGAGTTATCAAGTTGATCAAATAGCTACCAAGACTCTCAACAGAGGAAAGTCATCTTTCATCGTTATGGATACAGATACTCAGCCATTGGAAATCATTTTGCATATTCCTCTTGTCTGCAAAGATAAAAACACTCTCTTTGTGTTGGTTCCTTCTAAAGTTGCATTCAGGCGTGCTTGTGGCGTTGCGCGTGCTGCGATTGCTCATTTGCGAGTGAAAATGACTCACAATTGACTGAAGCAGTTCGCAAGATGCAGATTGATATTGAGAAGCTACGGATCGGTTGCTGTTTGTTTAAACAAGTACTACTAATGAGTTCGTTTTTTAGACTTTTTTGGCAGTTTCTTTGGGGTTTTGGGAGGTGACTCGAAAGGAGGTTCTTGATTCAAGGGCTGTGTATCTTTGTGCGTAGAAACTATACTCTCTTCTTTGCTCGGAGATGTAAATGACAGTCTTCTTGCGTCAATATTCCATTTCTTTTCACCATCATTTTCTGTGTCCAGTGACAACCGAAGTTCCAGAGAACCCGTTTTCTCCATCCTGGTTTCTTTCCCTGAAGATGATAGTCCTCTACACATCACCTAATTCATCTGTTTGTACAAATTCGCCTTCAATTTTGGAGTAGCATTTAGCTCCACTTGTTGAGCTGTCCGATTAATGAGTGGAGTTGCCAAGGTATTAATAGAGTTATCCACTGCCACCTTCTGCGTATTCTCATTCTACATTATCAACGAACCTAATATCTACATCTTCCAGATGGTCGATGTGTCGCAGATCATACTCGATTTCTCGTTTTAACCGCGGATTTTCGGCTAATATTTGTTCCATTTCAGTTTTAAAGTTGACCATGATCACCTTAAAATAGATCATGAGATCACGCAGAAGCACACTGTGCTTTTTTTCTAACTGAATTTTTAGACTAATAAGCAAGGGTAGAATCTGTTCTAGAACCGTTCTTTTCTCCAACTAGCGATCAATAACAACCTCTTTATTTACCTTACTCAGCACTGTCTTTTTTGATTCCAGAATTTCGGCAGGAAGTTCTTCATCTTCTCCTCGAGTTCGAGATCCCACCTTCAACTCCTTCGAACACAGAACAGCAAATGTGTCTTTTATCAGGTTCAAAGAAGGTGAATCAGGATGATCACCAATATTCAGCAACTCATCTTGATCCTCAAGTGGACCCAAAATGTTCTGGCATAACTTACAACTCACTTGAAGCTTTGATTCGTCATCTAGAAGTTCGAGAATAATTCGATAGATTCGACGACGGGCACTACTTCAAATTCTAAAATAGAACATACTTTATATGCTTTCGATCACCTCCTCCTAAATGAATATCCACCAAGTTGGCGCCAAATTCTCGCTTCACAAGATTTCCTTCCAAATATTCATTTAGAATACTCATGATTTCAACAAATGAAGAGACGAAAATCTTGGGAAACTTTCTAAAAATCTGTTGAGTGATCAATTGATAAGTAAAAGCTGCAATTGACTTGTCCGAATCGTTCAATGCGGCTAATAGACAGCACAACAAGACTGGCTTTAATTTGATGAAATCTTCCTATATTCGCAATACAACCTATTCACATACAAGAAGAAGTTTGGAGATGATGCTAATAGCATGAATTCGTACAGTCACATCAGAATCCACCACACAGTTAGCGATGGTGGGTATGTACTGCTCGACAACTGAAGTGTGTCTAAAGCATGACGTAGTAATGAAGCAATCACTTTGTACAAATATCTCCTATGATAATGATAATATTGTTTCGAATCACAGAATCTGTACTCACTTCTAACTCTCGAATGAACATCTGAGTTTAAAGAACCAACATATATTAAACTGGAAGATGGAGCTTCGCTAACGATGCCGATGTGATGCACACTTTCCCAAAGCTAATCAAAGCATGTGCTCGAATCTTTTGTTAAGCAACAATTCATCGACTCAACAGGATATGCATGATGGAATTACAATCGTATTTTGATGCGGATTTGTTGTAGGTAACGAATATGTTGTTAGCGATTGTAGCAAAGCTACTGTTTTACTACTTACTAAGGATCATCCTGTTTTCGCAACTGTACTTTTTGTCTTGATCTTGCTCAGCAACCCTTCATCACTTTCCTCTAGTCCCAGTACACTCAATTCTCCCACAACAAAAACCCATGGGAAGAGCCAAGCAAAATCAGTATCATCCGCTAGGAGTGTGCAATTTCCGTGTAGAGCAGTTACTTCGAGTCCTTCTGGATCCACATCTTCTATAGGTGTTAGAAACGCGTGGTCTTCTTGGCTTTTGGTAGGCAAAGGCTGTGACTCGGTGAAACGCTCCATTTTACCACCAGATTTAAAGATGAAAGCACGAAGAATTCGATTTGTTTTCCGTTCCAAACGAGCAACGAACGAGTTCACTGCTTTCTGAATCGTGTGGATACTACAAAACAGAGCAGACTAAATGAGTACTCTCCGTATAATGCTTTCAACAAGTAAAGGTAAAGACGGAGATAGGAATGAATACAGTCTAAAGGCATTGAGAGTTTCAGCAGTTCTTTTACACATTGCACGTACAGTTGTCTGACTAATCATGATTTTCAATGAGATCGATCACTGGATTCTTTTTCAAAGTGGTCAATCAGAATCATAGCAGTTTCAATTAAATATTTGTCTCGTATAACATGATTGGAACTACTGGTATCAGCTAACAACTGCTGAAGTTGGCTTTCCACAAATTTCACGTTCATTCGTTTGTAATACTAGTTCCAACATTACGAACGATTCTTACCTTCGCTATAATGCTTAATAACATCCAGGCATTCTCCTCCAGATGGGGTACTGTTTCTCTAATCGAACTTGCTTCAATTTCGGATAGGTTAGGATCCTGGCATAATTCGATAGCAGAGATACAGGAAAGCATTAGACTTCCCAAATGAAGAGTATTTCTGTCAATGAGGAGTTTCATTACAGTCTATATCATACTATATTACCAAGTTTACTTCCAAAACAGGGATATTTCCGGAATTCAGATACTCCAATGCTATCCATCCTTTTTGATTATCACTCTTTCCACGATTCAGTCGCCAGTCATTGATGGGATCGAACACGAATCTCTGCATATTCTTGGTAATCAAAGCATCTGTGTTTGTAGTCGTTTCAAATAACGAAAATGAAACTGCGAAAAAGAGATGCAAAAAGTGACTGTTCTCCTGAAGGACCCGGTAATACAGAGACAAAGCAGATCTTCTAACAGATACTACACATCACTCCAGCCTTTCATGCGAAACCTGCCGAATCCTGAAGAAGATCATTTAGAAGTTGAAAAACATCTTCCTCGTTTAGATAACCACGGAGAACGGAGTTTGAAACACAACTAGAGTATGTTGTTAGAGCATTCTTTCGAACAACCACCGAAGAATCATGGATTCGGTCATTCAAGATTCGAAGAATTCGACGGCAAGTGGCTTCATCTAATACACAACGTAACGAATTCTCCGGCTTCTCTGTCATAAAATCGATTAACAGACCTAAAGACTACATATGATGCGATCTTTTTGATCTTACATGTGTAGCTTCGGCTCGAATCGATATAACAATATCATTGCAACGGTTGAGAATAAGATCAAAAAACACAAAATAGAGCGGTTTCTCGTCGAAGAACAATTCCCGCTGAACAATGGAACATTCAATGTCCATCGAAGATTCTTCCTTCTCCGACGAAACCTCCTCCTGCTGGTTCACAACAGAATCTGAGACATATCGCGACATAAGAAGAGCACGAGCCAGACAGACTACACACATCCGGATATTTGCAACTCCACAACGAGAACAGAGTGCAATCCATTCGTTGGTTCTCTGTTTCTCCTTTTCGGAAAGAGATAAGAGGAGAGTGAGTAGACAGTCCACCGTGTTCGAACGACTATCAGTCCGATCTGGAGAGTTGATGATCAGTCGTTGAATCAGGGCAAATCGCGGGTTGGAAAGGCGGGAAGAAGGATGATTGGTTAGAATGTGCAGAAGCGATTTTTGGCTGTTCTTGACTACCTTGTCATCCATTCGTTTTCCTTCAGAATAGAGTGAAAAAACAGAAAGAAGGGAACGCAGCAGATCGCCCATTCTCTCGTCAAGATCACCTTGGAGAGAAAAGTCGATAAGATGAGAAAAGAGGGCAGGGAGTGTCGAGCTCTGTGAAGCAGAAAGACAGCACTCGTAGCACAAGGCGCATAACTCAGTCCAAACGAACTTTATTGTTATGTCATCAAAAAGAGGAAAGGTATCCAAGAGAAGGGAAACAAGGGCAACAGGGTCAGCATGGTACTATATCAGAATAAAAATGAACATCTACTGCTGCACTGAGATGAAGAAGATCCTCGTTGTTGATTGAACGAACGATGGCAGAGATGCTCACCTGAAGAAGGCTGCAACGAAGCATCCCATGTCCATAGGCGCCTGGAATCTGTAGCACTCGCAGATATCTAGAAAAATGAGCTAAGCGCCAAGAACGAATACAACTCGGCACAGAGCAAAGGAATTTCCGCCGAATATTTCTCTTTTGAAATTAAAATAAAATAGAGGATTGCAAAGAGTCCTTCAACACCCGAGAAAGAAAATCCTTCCAAAGTAGAATCAAATGATTCCCAAAACGATGACAAGGTCGATGATTTCCTATCTCTGTTAGAAACATATATAAACAAATACAAATTCTTACAACTCTTCAATACTTCGAGAAGCTTCAAGAGATCCTTATAATCTGTGAGAATAGCATCAATTGACTCCGCCTATTATTCAATTGATCAAATCAAATCACACATCATCTACATATCCCTTCTTGAAAGATTCAATGACTGTATCAATATCTGTGATTGATGTTACAGCATCTCTGATGATCGGAAGGATCTGTAACATATCCACGCAAAAAAACTAAAAACAATCAATCCATTTCAAACAAACAAATCAGATTTCCTCATAATACGATGCCTGCCGCAAATAGCAAATAGGAAAACTCTTCCTATACTGGTATTTTTTATTAAAAGAAGCTTGAAGCTTGTTGTACACTGTGCGCATCGGATTATCATCCCTGTTATGTATCATTGAATTGTACGTAACTCGGAAGTCCGAATCTGGATGTGGAAAATCCATCGCAAACACTTTGTTGATCACGTAAAACTCGTATCCCATTTGGCGTAAGTTCTCAAAATACTGTACTTTATTATATCCATAATTAACAAATTTGTCGTGAAACAAGGGTGTATCGGGACCATATCGTATTAACATATATGGCTCCATGAAATTTGCTACAAAGCACCTTACTCTAGACACAGTCGAATTGTCCTGAGTGATAAACCACTCAGGCATCAAATACATCTACATTACACACCCACATCACCTCTACATGCGTTCGTAATAATCGTTTATTTGAGAAGCAAAGGCTTTGTTGCATGCAAGCTACCAATTCTGCTTTATTCTCGGGTTGGTAATAACTAGTACTACACATAAGAGACTCAGATGGCACTCACAGCTCATCACACTGTTCTATTGAATCACAATAATTGAGAATCACTGTGTGATTGTAGAAGAAAATAGGTAAGATCACTGCAGAATGGTAACTTTCCAAAAGGAAACGCGGAATTCGCATGAATTCATCATAAGCATTCACTACTTGTCACCCAACGACTTGCTGCACACCTGATAATCGTAAATCCATATCGGTTATAAGAAAATGAGTTGTTCTGATATTTTGGATTGCCAAATTTCGGAGGTAATTTACAGGAAAATCCACATAATACTTATGTGGAGGTTCACTAAGAAAAATAATTAAGGTAAAACGACTAGGGAAATGATGATGGTTAATGAAACGCAAGACAAAAGATTCTTCTTCGCGAGGACACTGTAAAACAACACACAATGGACTAATAGTCATCAATACTCAAAGGCAAAACCCTCGCCATCTATAGAGTAACTGTTGGAGAGAAAAGAGTCGATTGTAAGTGGCTGCCGCAATTGCAGTAATATCAATTGGTGTTGATGGTGATGGATACCATGCTAATCATGAATAACTGAACATAACATGACGATTATCTGACGTCGAAATGTCAAAAACTTCCTCATCCCCTACCCATTTTCTCAGCTGAAAATGGTTGTAATAAGTGGGATTTGGTTTGAACGACTTGATTGGGATATCAGAAAAACAACCATCGCATAATGCATTTTCATCCGTATAAAAAGATGTACCCTCGTATAACTTATGTAGTGTGCTTCGCCATCTCCTAATGTTCCTCCAATAGGTCGCATTCACAAAAGATTCTTGGATAGGCATGTCATTATGCTGCAATCGATCCCGTATTTTCTCCTTCGCCGCCTCTTCTTTTTCTGTCTTGTTTCCACCCAATCGACTCGCCATATCATCGTAGCGATGAAGTGCAGAGGAGAAGCAAGGATCCGACTGCATGCGAGAGTAGAGAATAGACACGATGCGATGCTCGAGAATACGAATGCCAGAGTACACCTGGCGAACGTGAGAGAGAGAGAGATGATCGCTAGAGAAGAACGACTCCTCACTTTCCATCTGCGATGCGCGCATCTCAAAGTACTCCTGCGTCTTCTCTATCTGACGCTCCTGCGTAAGGAGAAGCTGGTCTGTCTTCTGAGCAGCGAGACGACAATCTGCGTCCGATTTGTAGACCCGAGAAGACGGACGGCGAGGAGATAGAGGGGACGGAACGACATTCGACACCTTGAGATGGCATGTTGAATTAGAGCGAGGTAGAAAAACTGAGTAGTAATAATCAGGCTCCTTCTCAAACATATTGAGAATCGTTTCATTTTCTATGTCAAAAAGTTCCTCTGGTATTTGTTTTATACTGTCCATGCTAAGGACTATGGTAGAAAGAACACAACAAAGATACAGTTTTTTCCAGTACCATTAAAATACCATGGAGTGAAAACATGGTTATACACTACATTTTTGTTCACCCAATTAACAAGCTGGGTTTTTAGGGAAACGGATGGTTTTTCCACACTTGATGGCTCACTATCTATGTATTAATTCCATAGTATTCAAAAACCAAGAGGATAATAAATCTGAGTTGGTTCCACTACATAATTCTCTACAAATAACTAGAACCACGAAATAAGACGTTGAATATTCTGTGTGAAAGAAGCAAATAAAGGAACTTCCCTGAAACCCGATAGTCGGCCACTAGGATGAAACAAACAGAATGTAGCTACATCAAGAAAAAAATGCAATTATTCACAAATAACACAATCAACATACATATATGCAATGTTTGCGGCATCACGGTTATGTTACAAAATACAAAGTGGTAGTCAGTATGTTACTCTATAATGAATTTTCTCAATAAGAACACTAAGCTTGATTATTACAAACAGCTGACATCACGGAAATGTTTGACACACTCTTGTCCACTCTCCTTCGAACAAAACGAGGAAAACGAAGGCTTAACCCTTGATAGAAGTTTGACTGCGTATATTGCGCTGCTTTCACCTCGATTACTTGTAAGGGTTCACAGTAAAAATCTGCTTCAAGACTTGTAGGCAGATCACACCATCCTTCACATCATTCCCTTATTTCTTCTCTACGCAAACACTCTTCTCGTGATATTAAGTGCGAACTCACCTCTTTAGACAACGCGGTCAAGTCACTTTCACTAAATCCACTTCCCACAAAGCAGATTGGACGGAGACGATCTTCGTTCTCTGGAGAACGAGTTGCACATAAAAATGAACCTAAATTCCCTGTTCGGTTCCCTTTTCCCATTTTTCCTCCAATGATCACAGCATCTACCGAGTCACCAAAGCCATCAAGATAGTCAGCTTTTAGTTTCACCCAATCCTCTGAAATGAGCGTGATTCACAAAATATACTATTTCGCTGGCCGCAACCATATGTACTACGGAAACGCTTCAGTACAAGTCCTTCACAGCCATTAGCGAGGCTTCTTTGGACCAGATCTTCTAGTGCTGTGGGAGTTTTGTCAAACGACACAATCTCAATACCCTGGTCAGAATAACTCCCGAAATTCACTCTCAATACTTCTTTCCGTTCGCATAAAGGTTGCTGAATGAGTGAGTGGGAATTAAGGTGAAGAATGTCGAACAGTTCTAGACGCATTTTTTCGCTAATAAACATATGTGAAATGTAAAAACTCTTTCTCCAACGTCTTCGCTCTCTTCCCCAGCAAAGGCGTGACATCGTGAAATGGCCGAATCGTTCCGTCCGTCGTCGCGACAACGAACTCTCCGTCTACTATGAAGTTGTCTAGACGTTTCGTCGCCTCTAGAAACGCGCTTTCTACAAGTGGCTGCAACGACTGGAGTCGCTAACAATGATTTCCTGTTATAACCTCCACTTCGCCAGACCTTCCGAAGAGCGTGATTTTCTCTCCGTCCCAGTGCACCTGCACGCGGACGCCGTCGAACTTGTGTTCCGCTACATATGTGTCACGTGTCAGAAGTGTCGTGGCCTCCTCGATGGAGGCGAGTGGTGCGCAGAGCGCGACGTCGCAGAAGCAGCCGGGGACGACGGGGTAGCGAGCGCAGGTCTCTGCGGCGGAGAGTGAGGGGGGCAGCGAGGCCAGAAAGGCGACGAACGAGCGCAGACAGGGGTTCTGATGGTACGTCCGCTGCAGGGCGCAGAGCAGCGCGGGCGAGGGACGAGTGAACTCGCGAATGAGCGCCTTGCAGATCAGACGCTCCCCGAAGCCAACGCCCCGGCCTCGAAGGACGAAACGAGCTACGGATCACGAGGGACGACAATGCTTTCTTGCGTAGAACATCTCGAGGGGGGAACAGCAACGGTCCCAGAGAGAAAAGACACGATGCACAATACGATCTCGACTCCCTTTACCGCTTTCCTCCGATATTCGAATCAACTCCCTAATGTGGATGTGTGCGAATAGAATACTCTTTCATAGACTCCGCGCTTAGCGGATTTGGTGGCACTTGCCTTGTTCTCGATTTAAACAGCTCTTGGCAAACCTCCGGAAGTCCACCATGATTCTTGCGTAACTGTTTGCATGTTGCTGCATCGACAGAAAAGTACTCCTGGATGCAGCGCTCGATCGAAGTGTCAGAAAGACGAAAGTTCACTGTTTCGTTTGAAGCGTTCAGAATCTAGATAGCACATGCAGATGACACAGCTACTTCGCCGGAGATTAACTCCATAGTGTCCGTTACGCACTTCGTGCTGATCTTTGAAGTGTCGCTGACGATCGACTGCAATATCGAGAGACGATCATTTGTTGAGGAAGTGAGCGCAGCTGCCTGCAACCGATTGCACAGCTGTGCGAAGGGGTAGGTAGATGCACAGGAAAACAGTCGACGCACACAAAACATTTCAAACAAACAATCTCTAGACAGAGTCCTTCTGACTAATCAGTTTCTCTTTCTCATCCTCCTTGACTGGATTCATCTGACTTCTCTCTTTCATGCTTTCTAAGTATCATGCGTTCCCTCCAAACCCACCGTAAGAGTACCAAATGCTTCCAGTGATGCAGATCACGCTTCCCACGATTCCGATGGGTTTGATGATATTTCCAAACAGGAAGACGGAGAGGATGATCATGACAACCTGCTTCACATTTCCCACGACGTTCATCATCAGCGGTCCTCCTTCCTTGACTGCGTTGAAGTTCGCGATGTTCAGAGCGAAGGCAAGCATGCCATGGATCAAGAGGATGAGTAAACTCGTTTTCGGAGCCCTAAAATCGACTCGATTGCACGCTTCTACGATGGCAGCCAAGTGGACCAGAACGTCCAGTCGTTGAAAAGAGACAGGGGAAGAACTTCGCAGAAGGCGAAGCTGCTGTTCTATTGGTCATCATCTCGATGTGTCTAAACGAGGTTGAGAAGCTGAAAGGTGCTGATCGGCTCCTCTCCCGAAAGAAGGTATTTCGTGATGATTCCCTTCAGAGAAGACACTGTGCAACTAATAAAGAGAAGGATGATTCCAAAAAGGGTCCCTTGAATCTAGATGGAAGAAGAAAAGAGTCGCTACATCGCCCATACAAACCAGCATGGTTCCGAAAATCACAGGAATAAGAGATAAATACACTGGAAGAGGACGTACGATGCCATGAATCATAAACTCCAGGACACATGTAAACACTGGCATAGCACAGCGGAACATCTTATATAAAAGCACAAAGTAACTCCTACTTGGTCCAGAGCTAATGAGTTAAACTTGAGCGAAGAATTCGATAAAACGATATTGATGATAAAAATTACGCTGACTAGAAACAGATTTCTCAACTCTCCATTTTTCAATGGCCTATAGTTGAAAAACTTTGGTGCAGTATATTTCATTATTGTCGAATATACTGCACAGGACAGCATATGGATATAAGCATGAATGGAACTGTTAGAACTTACCATGGTGATTGATACGGGGTACGGGCATCTCAGCGACGTGAATAATGTTTTATTCAATACTGTCACCAAAATTACGATCGTAAACCATATAGGAACCCAAATAATCATTTTATTTAATTAAGGAAACAGTGTATTAACAAACAGATTACTTTAATCGCTCAATATAATTGTAAGGTACAAATCCCTCTCTTCCATTCATCGTGGCACGGATCCAATCTCCAAAATCCTCCTCAATCACAATACGATCGCCTTCTCTGCATTCCAGTACATTCGGATTTATCTCCTGCGTTATATCGTACAGCACCAGCGCCATTTCCTTTTGAGGAATCGGCTTCTTTGGAGGAGGAGGCGGAGGCATAGAAGGAGCCATAAATGTCGACGCGCCGGGATTTCCCGATTGTTTTCCCCCATTCTGCGATACAGTTCGTATCTCCGTATTATACGACGAGACCTTGGAATTCTTCTCATAGGACGAAAGCTTATTCTCGATGCTGTAGCGACGCGTGTTCTCTGTAAACTCTCGCAAGAACTCGCTAATTTCCGAGGCAGATGCAGGCAGACTTCGACAGCCATCGCTGTAATGCCCATCTCGCTTATACTTCGACGAGTAATAGCTGTTGTTCAGCACCTTCATGAATCTACAGTTCACCCCACATCGCTGCCCCACTTGTCGGGATCGGGAGCGTGGTCCCACAGATAAACGATGAGGTAATTCATGAAGTCTTCCTCAGGAAGCATGTAGTACAGCAGAATCGCCATCAGCTCCCATCCCAGCGAAATGCTCAACTCGCTCGGGTTCCCCGTCATCTGCTTGATTAGCTGGCAGTACACTTCGGTGCGGAGTCCAGGAGTAGCGTTCGTCTTGTGCAGGATGCGGAGGATCTCGAAGGCCAGCTGATTTCCCTCCATGTTGTATCTACGTCACAGAATCCTCGTAGCCCCACTTTCGATCTTTCATGAACCCCTGCACCGTCTTGAACAGCAGAACACCATGCTTGTCAGCGTCCTTCGACAAGGTTGTGAGACAGGTTGGAATCGCCAGTGTGATGAACGAGAAGGCTGTTTCGCGCCACCAACGTCGATTGACGGTAAATATCTTGTGACTGGCATAATCTTCCCTCGTTTTGAGCCGTGGATATTTCTCAAACACGAACCTCTCTTTCTGCTTCTTCAGGAGCAAGTCGCGCAGTTTGATTTTCCGATCCACCAGTCGCGAAATGTCCTGCCATTCACTCTCCTCCCCATTCCTACTCCTAGCTGCTCTGCTCGCTGAATCTCCAACTCGAAGAACTCTTCTTCTGGGAGCGCCAAAAGTCGTTTTCCTTCGATCACCGTGTCTGATGAATAGGTCAGTCTGTCAGCCTGCTCAATAAGCTTTGTAATCTGGGCTCTTTCCAGAGTGTATAACGCCTCTCGCAACTAGAATCACACTCGCACACCATCCATACATCAGGCTCCACTAAGGATGCAGCAAACTGCTTCACTCGTGCTCGCGCCTCTTCTGTTAACTGCTGTACACGAGGAGAAAGCAGAGAAGGCTGAGCTTCCAGTTCTTCCACAGCTTCTAGCAACGCCTACAGATGACTCATCAAACTCATTTTCACAGGCAGATTCTGCGTAATCGATCCTTCGAGCAGACTTCGCACCTGCCCTTCGAGCGATTCAATTCTCCGCAAGAAATCTGCTGCATTCTGCGCTTGACGAACCGCGGGAATCGAGCAGTGAAGCAACTGCTGCACAAGAGTGATCGAGTTATCCACAGACTGAAGCGCCTCATCAATTGCACTCAACGACTTTGTCTGTAGAGCTTTCTACAATGAAACCCCTAGCAAAAAGATACGGTCAATACGTTGCTAACATGCTGATAGAGAGGAAGTCCTAGCATGGCAACTTTTCGCTTAAAGACACTTTGCAGTGCTGGTAGCAGTTCATCCAATGCTATACATAATTTATCCGATTTGTGGAATACCCAAATTTCGAGCTAATTCAAGAATGCGATGTTCAGGTGCACGATATAAGACAAGAGTTCTTCCTATGTAAATTCGACCCTTGCACTCTGGTCTACACTGAATGATTGTCTGCATTGCATCCCGGATTCCCGTGGGAACCTGTTTTCCCTTTGCAATAGGAAGACATCGATAACGATGCACGAATTGTTGATGGGTCAATCGGAACGGATATCCCTCTTTTCGGATTTTGACTGCCTCAAAAATACCACTATAGCGAAGCTGTTCCAGACTATGAACGCAGTCAAATAAGCGAGGCCTCTTCTTGTCATTCGGTTTGATGCAGCGAATATACTTGCGTTGAGAGGCTTGCAGAATGGTGATGAGGTCGTTTAACTGCTTTTGGAACTTACTACACACGGTAGCTCGCATCGTGTTTGCAGAAAGTGGAGGGAAAAGCGATGCGATAAAAGGAGAGGAGGAAGAAGATACAAGCTCATATCTATAATTACATTATAAAATAAAAGCGACAAGTTATCAAAAATTCGGTCCCTATTTTTGTCTGTAAAACCAGTAATCGTATAATCCACTTTTCCTGCATAGTGGCAGACTCCAAATTCCAATGGAGATCGACTGCTTCCATCAAAGCAAGAATACTTTGTCAAAGAATTTCGGATCTATTGCATTACAATCTGCCAGAAAGCGAACCGATTTCAGCAAATTTGCATCTGTACCATTCCGGATTTTCACCTGGTCATCAATAGCGCAGAACAGTCCTCCAAAGCGATTTTCCAGCATATCCAATACCTCACTGTTGTCGATAAAGTCCACATGCTGAAACTCCACTCCTTCATTTCGATATACAGTTTCCTCCTCTTTGAACGTGCTGTTGTTGAACAGCTGTTGCAGCCTTTCGTTCGCATAGTTAATGCACAACTGCTCGAAGCTGTTCTTTTCGAATATTTCAAAGCCAAAAATATCCAAAAACCCGATGAACTTGTTTCGTTCGCCCTGAAGCGATTCATTCATCTTCTCCACCTACACTTCACATACCCTCTCTCCTCTACGATCCAATCGAACAGGCGCGAGTACAGCTCCTTGGCCAGAGCATCGCAGTTTTGGACAGCTTCACGACAGCTCAAGGGAATCACTGTCACGTTCACTCCGTTCCCTTCTCGAACACTGATTCGACGCGTGCATACTGCTTCTTCCAGCGCCTTTTCTGGCACTTGGAGGAGAGATGCAGCTTCGCGAAGCAAATCCTCGTTTGCAACGCGCGATCCTGGATGCAGTGATGCTCCCCCAGTCTCCTCATACTCGATGTTTCCAAGTTTGAGAATGGCTGCCAACAGACTCAACACGGACTCGCGCTCAGCAGACGTGAAGCCGAGCGAGTCGAAGGAGGTCAGAACCTCCAGGAAATTCGCACGATCGTCCATCCCATCGACTTGGAGACAGTTTCCTGCAGTGAGATATCGGTAATCCGATGGCGACGAGAGATGGTAGGTGCGGCAGAGATCCGGAGAAGACAGCAACTGATAGAAAATGTGGAAGTTTCGCTCGCCTCGTTGCTGATCCACCACTCGACTCTTCTCTAGTAAATAGCATTCGATCGAAGCTCCGCAGACACGATTCTGATCGCTGAAATGAACTTCAATCCACTTCCCGAATCGAGAGGAGTTGTTATTCCGCACAGTCTTGGCGTTTCCAAACGCCTCCAAAACAGGGTTTGTTTGCAGGACCTTCTGCTCCAACGAGGAATCAGATCCAGCCACCTTTGTTTCACTCCTATCTGAACTCTTACTTCTGCGATGAACCCCAAGCACTGCTTCGTCGCCTCTGTTTTCCCCGCTCCCGATTCGCCCGAAATTAGGATGGACTGGTCTGTTCCCTCCAGCGCCATTTCCTGGAAGGCGGAGAAGGCAATATCGTACACATGGGGAGGCAAGGGACGATTCGGAGGAGGGTTGGCGTGCAAAGCGATTTGCTCCGGCGAGTAAAGAGGAAGGTTTTGGAAAGGATTCACCGAAAGAAGGATAGTCTTGTTGCTTCCCACCCATGTGTAGATTTTCCCCTCCATGTATCGCTTCCTGTTCGTTAAGAGACGCCGCTAAGCCCACCTCACAGTGTAGAGAATCGAAGGCTCGTTGCAGTCTTCCAGAAGCACCACATCGTCCGGCAATTCGCGCAGTGACGACCAGTGCACCGTTCCTCCTGCCTGCTTTGCTGTGACCATCGAACCGTCCTCGCGACGACCTGTGATCGACGACCCACTCGTGGACTCCTAGCGATCAGCAGCCAGCCGAACGGCTACCACACAAACTGGAACCCAGCCCTCCGAGTCATCCGCGATCCACACCCACTGACGACGTCCCTCCGCCTTCTCGGACTCGGTCAAGAGACACTCCGGTTTGTCCCACGAGAGGCAGTCCGACTCCTTGTTGTAGTAATAGGGAACATCGTCCACAGTGAAGCGCTCCTCCCAGCCGCCTCCGGAGAGAACAGCTCGAGTGGGCTTCGCAGACGATGCGTACGTCGGATGCGACGTCTTCCCAGTCGCTGGCGATGCGTTCGAGACAGCAGGCCTCAGAGTCGATGTAGGGGAATTGGACGAGGGTTTCAAGGCTGAGCTGACCTTCGCAGGGGAAGAGGGACGTGCCAGAGAAGGACGTGAAACAGCTGCCGTTGGGGAAGAAGGACGTGCCAGAGAAGGACGTGAAACAGCTGCCGTTGGGGAAGAGGGACGGACCAGCGATGGCGACACGGGACGCAGAGAAGCGAGAGGAGATGAAGGACGACCCGCCAACGAAGCGGAAGACTGACGAGAACCAGTAAGGACGGAAGACGCGCGCAGAGTAGAAGAGTCGAACGACTTGTCCTTCAGACTGCTCGGTCGCAGGGTAGAAAACATGGTTGATGTTGACATGCGAGGTGAAGCGTCATGATCGGTTGAAACATGACGGAGAACATTACGGTTCTTTGAACTTTCGATTTCTTTCAATAGATCGACAGGAAGCTTGGCCTTACTCTATAAATCACGCACTCCGCTCATCGAAACAGTTTCTTGTTGCTGCGTGGCAGCTGCAGGCACAACACTAGCACGTTTCGGGATAGGAGGAGGTGCCTATGATGAAAAGAGTGGCAAAGGGAAAACAGCTATCTTTGGCGGAGTCAGTTTGTTTTGAAGCTCTGGATAATCCTGGATTGGTTTCCAATTATCCATCAGCGAACACCACACATACGATTCCTTTGTGATTGTCTTCTACCCACTCACTACATCCAATTTGTCATACATTTTTCCATTCTTGTTGAAGTGAGGCAAATGAGATGGGTCCTTTCTATGTCATAAGTAATCGATACCGCTTCACACCTGTTCTCCGTTGAGAACATAGTACCACTCTTCTGATTCCATCAGGATTCAATGAATTCAGCACTCAACGAAGCAATCCTTTAGGGTGGGACCAATGATATTCAAATTGACCATATTACACATAAGAACCACGGTTATATAGCAGTAATCGATTGTTCATTTTTTGTTTTGATGCAATCGGTAAAGGATACTGTGCTAAAGTATTGGGAAAAGGTAGACGAGACGTTTAGGAAAATTACTCCCAAGAATGGTTATTTGTGTTTTTCTGGAGTGATTTTTAGAGTATGTGACCAAATTCGAAGAAACTACGCATGTCCCTGCCCATTATGTTCTTATGGCTGCTGTGGGTCTTTTTATACTCAGTTTTCTCATCTCTCTTGGAAAGAGCATTTTATTTGTCGCTGTCCTCATTATTCCGGTTTTCTTCGCCTTTGTAAGTGATATCATCAACAAGGAACATGAGAAGAAGTGGATGTACTATTGGATCTGCTTTTCCATTATTATGATATTCTCGGACATCCTTAACCTCATTCCCTTCTTTGGTTATATTGAAATAGCTGTTTCTTACTATTTTGCCTATTTTGATAAGGAGGGCTGGTTTGAAAGCAAAATGGATGTATTGGTTGCCTATGCAGCTAAATATCTGGGAAGGATCTTCAATTTCTCTACTAAAAGTGATTGAACTTGTGGTTGCACTGTTTGTAACAAAACGACTATCTCACAAATATCATAAAAGAACGCAACTACTGCCCTTCTAGACTCAGTCGAACAGCTTCTTGGATACTTCTCACCATTCTAAAACAGAATTTGACCACAAGTCCTACTCGTCGTATCCATTCTCATAAAAATAGCGGAGGATTCTCTCCCAGTAGTTCTTCAAAGCACTCTTGTCAGATGGTGCCTGCTTCACTTCCATGCCGCAAACGATTAAGAAGGTTTTCACTACGATGCAGAGTGATTCCATCTCCTACTGAGATTCATGTTAATCAGGCCAAACAAACTCTTGTCGCCGAGAATATTGATTAAGATAATCATAATTCCCTAGGAACAAACGAAGACAATGATACACACATTCTTTTCATTCGGACCCACCTTTTCGAATGCACGCAGACAGATATTTAGCAGACCGTCCTCGACAAACATACGGCTTATCTAGACATAACAAGCACGAAGCGAAAGCACTTCAGGGTTCTTGTTCCCTCCTGTCACTTCTACAAATATAGTCAAACTCACTTTCCGAATATTGGTGAACCGAGGGTTAATCGTCCGAACCAAAGGACCCAAAAAGTACAAGATATGAGCTACACTAATATCAGCTTAGAGCATGGTACCACTCATTATGCTACTTGCTATGTCAGAGTATGTAGTAATCGACCGTAGGATTGTTAGTGCGTTACACAGTCGAATTTCAAATTCATCTGGCATATCCATATTGTTGAGATATTTATATGCCGATAGAATCTCTCGTTGGAGAATGGTCACAATTCCGAAGGAATTATAGATGCACAGTGCTCTCAGCTTCACCTCACTCTTTCTCTCAGATAATTCTGCCACTATTAGAGCAAACTACGAACAATACCTTTCAGCGCTTCATGACGTGTCTTTTCGTCATAGAGGTTGTTGATTATTCGCAGCAACTCTTTTGACTGATGCGATTTATCTCGATCCATATCAATAGGTTTTTTCTTGAAAAGAGTGAGTGGTTTCTCTTTCGTGGGAAATAGGTCGATCTGCCTCAGTAGATTCGAATGTGTTGTTTATAACCATTTGTGCCAGGAACGTGATAGTTGCTTCAGTGAGAAGCACAGTCAATTCGCTTAGAATAATATCGTTATAACTTGCGGAAAATGACTCTGTACATAGACAGAGCATTAAATTGTTGGGATCCCATCGTCATTTTATAAAGATGAATAGTGAAGTAGAGGAATTACGAAAACGGAAGCCTGATGATGAGGAAATAAACCAAGACGGAAGAGATGAGGATGAAATCGACAGTGCGGAACAGCCTGTTGCATCCAACGGTATCATGTCTATGTGTATATTCACTGACTAGCAACTGAGAAAAAGAAGAGTTCTATAATAGTACGGGTTATTTCCGGATTTGGAATACTGTTTGCCTTCATTGCTATCGTCTATATGGGTCACTATCCTGTGATTACTCTTATCTCTGCCATTCAAGTAAGATCAGTGTATTGGGTTCAGCGTAGTTCGGTTTGTTCTATGAACTGCTGAATGTTCGGTACAAAGAAGCTGTGGAGAAGGAAATCCCACATTTCAGAACTCTCCATTGGTTTATCTTTATGACTGCCATGTTCATAGTGTTTGGAGAGGAAGCTTCTGTTGCTATGATGCATTATATTCCCCATTTTGAATATGTTGTGAAATATCATTCGTAGCATCTGTGTTACGTTCTCATCTAGATTCATCTCTGTGATACTTTACTCCATCTTGTTTGTCATTCTCGTTCTCAGTCTCAAGAGAGGCTATCTGAAGTATCAGATCGGTGCGTCCTAGTCCTTCTCTTGACAGTAGGTCAGATCGCCTGGACGATGCTCACGATCATCATCGTCGTCTACCAGGTGCGCGCTGTGGTTCCCATGGTCATGGACGGTCTCATCTGGATGGTGCTTCCCTGCATGACGGTCGCGTTCAACGATACCATGGCCTACATCTTCGGAATGCTCTTCGGAAGGAAGTGCGTCTCTCCGTCTCGTTTACCTCCAGATTCATCCCCTACCCGCTCACTCCCCTCTCCCCCAACAAGAGTTGGGAAGGCTTCATCGGCGGAGGCGTCGCCAGCATTCTCATCGGAGAGTACATGGCCTATCTGTTCAAGGTCCCCCATCTCTACTGCCCGTTCAACAGACCGAACTGCCCCGTCCCCTCCTACTACACACTCCATCACTACGCGCTCCCCTCCTGGCTGGCTTCCATCACCGGAAAGACCGGCATCGACCTGGAACCCATCTACATTCACGAATTCATCCTCGCTCTTTTTGCTGCTCTAGTCGCTCCGTTTGGTGGCTTCTTTGCCTCCGCCATCAAGCGTGCCTATGGGAAGAAGGACTTTAATTCTCTCATCCCTGGACATGGAGGTCTCATGGATCGATTCGACTGTCAGTTCATCATGCTGTATTTCACCTCTATGTACTATAAGACGTTTATTCGGTAGGACTCGGAAGAGTGATTGAAGGATAGGGAAAATCCTGTTACACTAGGGAAAATTGTAGCTATGGTAACAGAGTTAAGTCTTGAGGACAAAAAAATACTGCTAGAGGAACTCCAGAACTCTATACTGTTTAACCAATAATCCTTTGTTTTTTCTCACAAACAAGTTCTATCCATCCCTTATACAAGAGGAGCCTTTGCCTCTTCCTTCTTGGCAGGACGACGGCAATAGCAGACACACAGGATCACAACAATAACTAAGGCAACTACACCAACCAGAATCCAGATTCCTATGTTGTTCTGGGGTTCAGGTGTAGGTGTGGGAGTGGGAGGCTGATGGGTGGGAGGTTGATGGGTAGGAGGTTGATGGGTAGGAGGATGGGTAGGGTGATGAGTGGGGGCAACTGTGGTAGGAGCAGTTGTAGTAGGAGCAACTGTAGTAGGAGCAGCTGTGGTAGGAGCAGCTGTAGTAGGAGCAGCTGTAGTGGGGGCCTCTGTAGTAGGTGCAACTGTAGTAGGTGCAACTGTAGTGGGGGCCTCTGTAGTAGGTGCAACTGTAGTAGGTGCAACTGTTGTAGGTGCAACTGTTGTAGGAGCAGCTGTAGTAGGAGCAGCTGTAGTAGGTGCAACTGTTGGCTCTTCAATACAACCCATCGAAGAGATACGGCTGAGGTCCATAGGCTCCTCTTCATCGATAGTGACCTTCTCCTCAGAGAACTCAATAGGAAGCATCTGCTCAGTACCAATCAAATCCGCCAATCCATCGAACGGATTGATTCCACTCATAGTGCAGCTGATATCCTTGACAGAATAAGTCACTCCAGCCTCAACAGGAGTCTCACAAACCAACTGAGAAACCATCAGGCTAGAAAGAGTGACCACAACATCAGAAATCATAACATTCAGAATGGTATTGGTCTGACTCAGGATATCCTCCTTCATAGTGAGCTCCATCCCTTCACTGGCACTCACGCAGGAACTTCCAAAATAAGACTTCGTAATCAAGTCTAATTTAGAAGGCAATTCTCCAGGGACTCCCTCAAAACGGGCGGCCATCATTGTAGCTATCACATAATAAATAGAAACAGTTCCTACCTGTCCAGTCTTCTACCACACACTCACCTTCATAATAACCGCACACTACGATAACAAACATAATACTGTATCTTACTATCACCGGAATTTTTCCAAGTAGAAACCTTGCCAACCTCTGACTTGAAAATACGAATAGACTTAGAAACTAAGTCCTTGACAGGTACAATAGCAGATAGAGATATACTCAAAATAAGGGTCACCAACAAAAGAAGACGCATTGCCAAAAATGAAATAATGATATAAATAAACCGCTTGACAGATATTTCCGTTCTCCAATAGAAAGACGCCCTGATGTTCTGTCTATCATGACACACTTATTCTGCTAATATATCCGCGATTATTGTTGT
This sequence comes from Blastocystis sp. subtype 6, assembly GCA_000963415.1. NCBI lineage: Eukaryota > Bigyra > Opalinata > Blastocystidae > Blastocystis > Blastocystis sp. subtype 6. Next base: position 18,034 of record JZRM01000211.1, on the reverse strand, counting down.
CATTAATGTAGAAGTCTGATTCACTTTTGGACCTTTACAAGACACATAGCAATAGATTTCAACAAACACACTCTTACAAGACTAAACCTAAACAGAATAAATCTCTCTTTCCACTATAAATGCTTCTTTTGTAACACTTCCTTCTTCTCCGAAGAGTGGTGTTTTTTCTATATTTCATTAGCCTGCACAGTGCAAACAGATTTCTTTTCTTTCAGACGACGCTTTTCCATTCGTTCGCGTAACATTTGTCTCTCCTCATCGCTACCAATTAAAGAACAGTCTGACTGTTACCTCCCATTGATTATAATCACATCGTCACTCGTAAATGGCTTGTCACAAACCAGACACCTGTCTGAGGGAATCTCTTTCAGCGCATTAAGGGCAAACACACAGCCACAAGTGCGGAGATAGCAAAACCTATCATTCACAAGCAGAGCCACATTCACTTTGTTTTCCCTCCAACTGTTTCCTTCGTAATAGGACAAATATACTTCCCTCCTAGAATGTCTTGCTGCCAGTAGTCGCTGGAGTCTCCGATATACTTTGGGGAATAGTCAGGATTAATCGTAAAGTGAAGATCCACAACATCCTTCATTTTTCGAATGTGTGAAAAGGATGGCGGCAGATTCTTATCAATTAGTGCTTGGATAAGAGCCAATCGGTTGAACAGATAGCCCAACTCACACGAACAAATCTAACAGTAAGAAAAGACCCTCTATGTTACAGGTTCTTGAAGTGGTTCTCCAGACAATGCACACGTAGACCACTTTCCCTGAATAACTTCTTCTGATTCGACATGGTTTTCTTCCTTCTTTGTTGCCCACCGCGAGTACTTCCGCTGTGTTGCTACAGTTCCTCCATCATTTCCCATGACTTACTCTTTCAAGATAGGAAAAAAATAGGTCCATGTTCATTAAAGTATAATGGCAAATCCTGTTCGTTTTGTAATTTTTGGGAACGATAAACCGTTGCTTTCTATCGGCATTGGGAAAGAAAAGGTATCAGTGCGCGATGTCTACTAATAGAAAAGCAAGAACCGACTCCCCACCTCTCCGAGTTCATTCTGTACTCCTCGCTGGACGTTATTGATGAAAGGAAAAGGACGAGTAATGCCCAGTAAGAGAAAGAGCAATCCATTCTTTCCAATAGATATTTGAAAGTTGTAGACAAATCAAATGGGTACTTCGTGTCTGCCTTTTGTACGCCAGGTAATATCCTGTGAAAAACATCGCGGTTTTCGTTAACTGGTACATATCTGCTTTATGCTTCTTCACCGAACCGAGAGTGAAGAGAAAATACGCGTATTCTTTGCTGGCGTCTTCGAGCTGTATAGAAATGTTTGTGGTGGTGGTGCAGTCAGATGTAGTATATTATGAACCCGTTTTATTCCTACCTTTCTCCCATGTACAATACTGAACTGGAAATGAAAATCCGTAAACTAGCTTCCAAATTATGATTGTTTGTCCTGTAATTGTTTGTTTTAAGAGAGAACGAAATAGTAACATATTCGCGGGAATAGCATGGATACTGTTATTGACTATATTCACTTGCAATGACAAATAAGCTGCTAAAGAGTGGGTATTTGGAGAAGCAGGTGCGCATTGTTGCATACGATTCACTCGTAGTCCACTTTTAGGAAGAAGTGGACAAGACGCTTTCTAGAACTCCGGGAGAGTGAGCTAAAATGGTATGTGGATGAGGGCGACGTTTGTGATGGCTACATTTCCTTAAAGGATATTGCTACCATAGAGGATTGTGAATACAATATTGAAAAGCCTCAGTGCCTTATGATTACCCTTGTGTGCTTTGTGAATTGCGGTTATTTTATAGACAAACAAGAAAGTCTATTGGTTTGCTTTTGAGACAGTGTTGGAGCTTAAATCATGGAAGGCTGCAATCGAAGACGCCAAGACGTTATATTTACAAAATGAAAGTGGGTCATCAACCAGTCCCATTTCTGGAGAGATCGCTGTATGTGTCTATCCTGTGTTTTACGTAGGACGAAGTGGATCCTCAGCTCGGTTTCATTTTAAAGCGGATGGAGTTGTGCGACAATGTCAAGGACTTGCGAGCCTTTCTCCGAGAAATCGAAACGATCGCTATGGATCTTCCCTCCTCAAAGGCTCGTGTTCAGTACCAATAGTGAGTCTCCTGTGTGCGTCTGAGGTGTAGTGTCGCAGAGGCGATCAACAAGGTGCGCGAGACCAAGCTGGATCTCTTCTCTGAGCAGATGGACAGCTATGTGAACAGTGTGCTGGAGCTCTTCCACTTCGTCGTCGATGACGATGAGGGTAGTCCTGCTGCGTCCCTCCCATCTAGATGACAACAACACGGGCGTGAAGGCCAACGCTAGTGCTGTGCGAGCAGACATCAACAGCATGTACAAGATGAAGGCCACGCTCGGAAGCGGGACCTACAGTGTGGTCAAGCAGGCAGTCGACCGTCGCACTGGCGAGGAGGTCGCCGTGAAGGTCATCACGAAGTCGCAGCTCTCGGGCGACGACACCGTTTCTCTGAATGTAGCTCATCTGCCTCTTCTCGTCCATAGCGCGAAGTATCCATCATGTCGCTGCTCCGACAGCACCCTAACGTGGTGACGATCAAGGGCTTCTACCAGGACAACGACTACTACTACGTCGTGCAGGAGCTCTGCTTGGGGGGAGAACTCTTCGATGCGATCGTCAGCAGGGCTTCCTACAGCGAGAGGGAGGCGCAGACGGTCGTGCGGACTCTCCTCTACACTATTGCCTACTGCCACGACAGAGGCATCGTCCACCGCGACCTGAAGCCGGAGAACATTCTACTGAAGGACAAGTCGGACTACACGAACATCAAAATCGCCGACTTTGGGTTCGCTCGCGAGGTCGTCTTGATGCAGGCTCATCACTAGACACACGCCATGAACGGACTGTCTACCTCCTGCGGAACTCCGGGCTATCTTGCCCCCGAGATCATGAAAGGACAGGTTTATGGGCCTCCTGTGGACATCTGGGCCATTGGTGTGATCACCTACATCTTGTGGGGACTGCGAGGCGGGATGATGCATAGGCTGTGCGGATATCCTCCTTTCTCGTCCGACAATGACGTGGCGATGTACCGGCAGATCCTGCGAGGAAAGTTTGACTTCCCCTCTCCTGAGTGGGACCATGTGAGCAACGACGCAAAGGACTTCATCTCGAAACTACTGATCGTCGATCCCGAAAAGCGATATACCGCCAAGCAGGTGGGATTCTGCGGTGTCCGTGATGTGCAGGCATCGATGCTACCCTGGATGCGATACGAGTCTCAGGCCACGATGCACATGGACGGTGCCGTGCGAATGTTGGAGCACTTCAACATCCGTCGTCGTCGCAATACTTCGAGTACGACATTCGCATCCATGACTCCTAGTCTTCATTGACGAGATGATCGACAAGCCTTCCAATTCGATCACCACGCCTCCAAAATCAAGCTCCGCCTACGTGGCCATCCAAGAAGCCTGTAGGAACGATCGACTCTGGCAACACATAGGTTTCCGAAAAGCACCGAGTCTCGCAATTCCCGAAGGTGCAAAGATCCCTAAAGGCTCGGAGTTTGAGGTCGAGCAAGTGATTTACACAGCGGATGGAACGTGGCTGCGTGTGAGTCGGAAAACCATGTCATCGATTCTACAGACGAACGAAGGCCTGATGGCAACGGGATGGATCTGCGCAGAGCCTCGCGAAATGGATCCGTTTTGTATTCCTACGTCAAGCCAACTCTATGTGAGTCTCTGGGATAAAGACCAGGCATTGCACAATGTGCGGTCGAGCCCTTCTGCATCGGAGCCTAGTATAGCAAAGATAGCATCTGGTCAGATGTACATCGCAAGTGAAGTGGTGACTCGAGAAGATGAGGAATGGATCCGTCTCCACCCTCAGACCTTACACACGCATCGACTTCCCGACAAACCTTGCTGGTTAGCTGTATTCTTAAAGAACGAAACCCACTTCTTGAAGCGAGTGGATATTCCTAAGCAGTCGTAACTTGTTTGTTAACAATCAGCCATAATATCGATAATTATCGCTCTTGTACGGACCCTGGATAGGAACGCCGATGTAGTCCGCCTGTTCCTGCGTAAGCTCCGTCAGCTCGCAGCCAAGTTTCTCGAGATGCAGACGAGCCACCATCTCGTCCAGCTCCTTCGGGAGAGTGTACAGATGGCCACGCTCGTACTTGTGGGTCTTCTGATTGTCCCAGAGCGAGATCTGGGCCAGCACCTGATTTGTGAAGGAATTGCTCATCACGAAGCTAGGATGACCGGTGGCACAACCCAGATTCACCAATCTGCCCTCGGCAAGCACAATCACGCCATGGCCGTCAGGGAACACGAAGCGGTCCACCTGAGGCTTGATGTTTTCTCTCTTCACATCCTTCATCGCGTACAGACCGGCCATGTCGATCTCGTTATCGAAGTGTCCAATGTTGCACACGATGGCGTTGTTCTTCATGTTCTTCATGTCCTCCGCCATGATGATCTTCTTGTTTCCGGTGCAGGTGACGAAGATGTCGATGTCATGCACCACAGTCGACAGACGCACCACACGAATGCCGTGCATGTAGGCCTGCAGCGCGCAGATGGGATCTACCTCGGTCACGCACACGATCGCTCCAGCAGCCACCATAGCCTCGGCGCAGCCCTTGCCCACATCGCCGTAGCCACACACCAGCACTCGCTTGCCTGCGATCATCACGTCGGTGGCACGCATGATGCCATCGGGGAGTGAGTGGCGACAGCCGTAGATGTTGTCAAACTTGGATTTCGTCACACTGTCGTTCACGTTGATCGCGGGGAAGAGCAGCGAGTGATCCTTCTCCATCTGGTACAGACGGAGGACACCCGTGGTGGTCTCCTCGGACACACCCAAGCACTTCTCCGCTATGGATCTCCACAGGTGGCAGTTCTTCGGAATCTCGCGACGCAGCAGAGCGAGCAGACACTTGTAGTCCTCTCCCTCCGCAGATTCAGGGTCAGGCAGCGTGCCGTCCTTCTCGTACAGAGCTTCCCACTTCGCACCCTCGTGGATCATGAGAGTCATGTCGCCTCCGTCGTCCACAATCAGGTCGGGGCCACAGACAGAACCGTCTTCGCAGGGCCAGCAGACAGCCTTCAGAGTGCACTCCCAGTACTCGCTCAGCGACTCGCCCTTCCAGGCAAACACCGCAGCAGATTTTGCGGCGGCAATTGCAGCAGCGGCATGATCCTGAGTCGAGAAGATGTTGCACGAGCACCAACGGAGAGAAGCACCGCAGGCCTTCAAGGTCTCGATGAGAACGGCCGTTTGCACGGTCATGTGCAAACTACCACTAATACGTGCTCCAGTCAGTCTCCCTGCATACTTCTCACGACAGGCCATCAGACCAGGCATCTCATACTCAGAAAGAGTCAGATCCTTTCTTCCCCATTCAGCGAGGGACATGTCGGCTACCTACTCCCTGATCTGGCTGTTACTAAAGTCTACCTTGAAATCAGTATCGTTCTGCATCGTAGACACCAAAAGCGAAAAATAAAGTAATTCAAGTGGTTATTGATTATCAAATTGGGAAATACAGAACAGAAAAAGGTGAAATGTAGAGATGAACTTGTGGATAACTGAGTGGAATACGTGCACAAGCGACTTCAACTTCGGATGAAGCGATATCTTTGCTAGGAGCTTGCTTACCCAAACGCTTCCTGCGAAGTAATAAATCGTTTCTCTCGTTTCATTTTTAAAGGCATAGTTCATGTGAAATGAGTAAACAAAGTGGACGATTGCTTTCTTCACATATTTTTGTGTACACTATATAAAATTATGAGTGCTCCAGTAAAAATAATGATCCTTATGTCTGCCAAGAATGGGATTCAAGAGGATAAAAAAATCATGGATCATTTAGGAATAGTGATATACATAACTCAAACCGTGCAACCCGAGAAATGATATCCTTCATGGCATTGGAAACACCAATAACATCGTTCTACCACAAAAACGAGCATTGTATGCTTCGGATCACAGAATTCCCTAACTCTCCCTGTATTTACTATTGTCATACAAAAACTGGGGTTGCTAACGGAACAAATCAGGTTCATTTCTCTTCGTCTCCAATGCACAAGCCATAAACAGATCGATCTTTCATTTACAATGGATGCATTCTCTAAAACCTCATTCTAGCGAAGAGTACACCAATCCGTAAATCTAACCACTGTATCCAGTAATACAAAAACTGGAAGTTTTTTGGAGCATTCATTCTCCAACTGATCAATTGTTGAACTTGAAATGGTAATATGCTCACTGTCCCTGTAATATGCCTAGTTCTCACTTATATCGGGTTTTTGTAAATGGTACAATAGTAAGAAAGAAGTGTTTTTACTGATTGTTGGTCTTGATAATGCTGGAAAGACTGTCCTATTTTGGGTATATTCTGACTTATAGACGTTTCTTGAACAAATGAAGGGAGTTTTTAACAACACTCCGGTGAGGGCGTTGGACAGGATCCCACCCACAGTTGGACTCAATGGTTTTGAATGTTTCACGTATCTGATGTAGTGGCTACTGTTGAGATCGATGACATTCGCGTTGTGATATGGGACGTTGGTGGCCATGTTCTATCTAATTGCTTCGCTGATTGGTAGAAATCCATGCGTTCGATGTGGAGCAAGTACTATCGAGATTGTCACGGGGTTATTTTCTTGGTAGACAGCAGCGATCCTGACCGTTTCAAGGAAGTAAAAGACGAGCTACGTAGATTCCTGTTTTCCCCTCGACTTCTAGGAGATCTCGCTGCGAATACGGATCTAGAAGACCTTCCCATTTTGATTTGTGCCAACAAACAGGACCTCGCTGAGGCGGTGGATCCCGAAGTGATTCGAAATGTCCTCGGAAACGTCATTGCGGAACACAAGCACACACATGCCTTCCGCTTTCAGGGAACCTCTGCTCTCACCTGGTTGGGCTTTCGGGATGGACTGACGGATAGTGAGGGAATTCGGACCGGAGTCACTTGGATCGTGGGGAGAGCGGAACAAACGAGCCGAGCGAAGTCAGCTCCTTCAAACTAAGAATTCGTTATGTTTTATGTATATTGTCGCTTCTTTTTTTGTTGAATACTGTCGTTTGAAACTCCCTTTAGAGTGGACTCATTTTTGTCTTTTGGGTTGGCATTTCTGATTCAGCATGGACTATGCGTCTGGGATTGATATCGAAAATGAGAGCCAATTTGCTGATGGTACCTTAAGTTCACAAAAGCGAAGAGTGGCTTACTACTATGATAGTCTTTGTTTTTCTTTTCTTTTTATCGTGTAGCAGAGATTGGGAATTATAGTTACGGAAAACATCATTGTTGGAAAGTATGGACTCTTTTTGCACAATTGAATGTAGCCGCATCGTGTGCGAATCGTGCATCACTTGTTGCTCGCTTACGACTTGTGCAAAGAGATGGACATTTTTGTTAGTGTGATCGTTTTGTGTTATATCTAGAAGCCTCAGCTTATCGACTATAAAGACATCATGCGTTTCCACTCTGACGACTATGTCAACTTCCTGCGCACAATTAATCCTGACAATGCTGCTATGATGGGGAAGGAGCAGATCCAATGTCCCTCTCCTCCGTTCCTTTCACTCCTAGTCAACGTGGGAGAGGACAGTCCCGTCTTCGATGGTCTGTTCGACTACATCCGATCCTACTGTTCTGGGTCCATCGGCGGCGCCTGTCGACTGAACGAGGGTCTCTCCGACATCGTGCTGAACTGGTCGGGAGGTCTGCACCACGCGAAGAAGTCGGAGGCCTCTGGCTTCTGCTACGTCAACGACATCGTGCTGGCCATCCTGGAGCTGCTCAAGTTGCCCTCTCGTCGACGCTTCATCGTAGGAAGTTCACGCGCGTGCTCTACATCGACATCGACATCCACCACGGCGACGGCGTGGAGGAGGCCTTCTACACCACCAACCGCGTGATGACCGTCTCCTTCCACAAATTCGGCGATTTTTTCCCGGGCACCGGCGACATCTCCGTTTGCGCTGCGTCGTGGGGTGATCTCTAGGACGTCGGCTACGGTGAGGGCAAGGGATACTCGCTCAACTTCCCTCTCCGAGCGGGTATCGATGACCGGAACTTCGTCTCCATCTTCCAGCCGGTAGCGTTGTCACCACCTTCTCACCATAGGTGATCGCTCGTGTGATGGAGCGCTATCAGCCCGAGGCCGTGGTGCTGCAGTGCGGCGCCGATTCGCTGTCGGGAGACCGACTGGGGTGCTTCAACCTGTCGCTGAAGGGCCACGCGCAGTGCGTCAAGTTCGTGCGGTCGTTCAATCTCCCCACGCTGGTGCTGGGAGGCGGCGGATACACCGTGCGAAACGTGTCTCGCTGCTGGACCTACGAGACGTCGATCGTGCTGGGGAAGGAGGTGAAAAACGAGCTGCCGTTCACAGACTACCTGGAGTACTTCGGACCTGACTATTCGCTGCAGATCACGCCGAGGTGGGGGAGAGAGCGAGAGGTGATGCGTAGCAACATGGAGAATATGAACGATGCCAAGTACCTGGAGGAGCATCTGAACATGCTGCTGAAGCAACTGGACTCATTGGAGGCGGTTCCTGGACTGCAGATTGAGAGCGCGGAAAAGCCGAAGGTAGTCGTTGAGCAACAGTGTGAGTGTAGACACCGGATCGCGTGAAACTGGATATGAAGCCGGAAGGCGATCCTGACGAGCATGAGGAAGTATTGAATAGAGAGCCAGAGGGAGAATTTGCTGCGTAGTTGTGCATTGTTTATTTTTTTGTTTCATCACAACAACTGATCTGGTGTAAGGGAGGTCTGAGGCGTAGTAGTTGATTGGACATAACCAGAATCATGGATGAGTTGAAACAATATGCTTCTCTTTTTCCAGGCTATGAGTTTGTCCAACATATTGGAAAAGGTTCCTATGGAGATGTGTATCACTGCATAAAGAAATCAAACCGAATGCATGTAGTTTTGAAGATTGTGCTGTTTCTTCTTCTTTTTTATGTAGATTCGCAATTTGAGTGACAAGGAGGATGGACTTTCAATTACCACGATTCGCGAAATTAAGTTTTTGCGCTATTGCGAGCATCCTTGCATTGTGAAGGTTTTTGACATGATATCTTCGAATTGTTTCCCTTTTATAGTGGTTGGTAACGTTGTAGCACCCATTCAATCTGGTGATAACCAATTTTCTCCTATTGCTATCGTAATGGAATACATTGATAACGACCTACTCGGACTGATAAAGGCTTCGCAAATTGGCTACACTGACTGGCTTTCCATCAGTGCTATCAAGTGGATCATGTTTCAGCTTTTCTCTGTTTTGAATTACTTGCATACGAATCATATAGTTCACCGTGATATTAAATCAGCCAATATTCTTATCACCAATTCATGTAACATTAAACTTGCGGATTTTGGACTTTCTCGCGTCATTAACAACCCAATGATCGTAAAATACACTAGTCGCGTCGTGACTCTGTGGTACCGTCCTCCCGAACTAATCCTGGGAGCGACCATGTATGGTTCTGAAGTGGATATCTGGTCTGCTGGCTGCATTTTTGTAGAGTTATTGACAGGGGTTGCATTGTTTGCTTGTAACGACAATGAGCTGTCGGAGTTGGAGGTGATTTTTAGGTACTGCGGATATCCAACAGACCCTTTCTTGCTTGATTTGATGGAGTAAACAAGAAATAGGACATGAATCGTAGGAAAAACCACATCGATTTCCCCAAAACCAAGCGCGTTCTTCCGTCCATCTTGGAGAGTATCTGTGAGAGAACGCACTGTCGCCAATTCGGAGACATTCCTGCATCTGCTCTCGACCTCGTGGACACGCTGCTTCAGACATCGCCCTGCAAGCGACCCACTGCCGGAAAGGTTCTTCAACACCCCTTCTTCGAGGGTGTGGATCGTCTGTCGTTCGACTTTCCGCGCTCAGAAGAGGGGGGATTTCACTGTCTGGAGGTCAAGCGCCGGAGTCGTGGCGAGGGCGTAGTGCTGCTTTGTGTCTGTGTCGTAGAGACCTCGTGTCCATCGGGATACGATCGAGACGAGTAAGAGAGATGTGACCGAGCTGAGTAGCTCGGTAGCGATCGATTTGACTGGAGATTCTCTGGACGAAGATTCTTCTGGTGCGAGTGTTCTCTCTTCTGGTGATGTACATCCTACTGATGTGCATCCTATTGCTGATGCACACCCTTCTATTGCTGATATACATTCTACTGATGTGCATCCTATTGCTAATGTGCATCCTATTGCTGATGCACACCCTTCTATTGCTGATGTACACCCCATTGATGTACATTCTACTGATGTACATTCCATTGATGTACACCCCATTGATGTACATTCTACTGATATACACCCCTCCAATGCGAATATCTACTCTTCCCTTGCCACTTCTCGTTCTCCCCCCACCTCACCTCCTTTCACTCTCTCTCCTCTCTCTTCGCCCGTTCTGTCCCTCCCTGTCGTGCAGTTCACCTCCTTGATCCACCCTTCCCACTCACTCGAGCTAGACATAGAGCCACAGCCCTCCTCTCCGAAGGAAGCTCCAGCCACCGCAGCAGCGCCTTCCGAAGAGCAGATCGCTCCCGACTGCAGTATCAAAGAGCAGATCGAGGGAAGGACGAGGAAGGAGAGGAAAAAAGATCTAGACGATGACGAAACCGAGTTCGAAATTATTGAAGACGAAATGGAGGATGGGAGCGATCTTGTCTTTGATGACGAGACTGCTATTCTAGATAGCGATTTGCGGGATCTCTTCGATGTGAGTTCGCTCCAGGAAAACACTTCCCTAGAAGACGAACCCAGAAGGAAACAATCTGTCAAACAAACGAAGGGAAAAATAACTAGAAAAACTGGAGTAAAATCTCGAAGGGAAAGCAGAAAAATTACATCTTCTCGCTCGAAGCAACGACTAACTCGCAGCAGGACAAGAGAAAAGAAGAAGGAAAGGTCTTCCAGGAAACAAGAAACAGATTGGGATACTTTCATCGAATCGTCTTTCAGCTTTTCAGATGTCGAGACGAGTATCTCTGAAAATGAAATTATGGGTCAGTTGTCTGAGAAGATTGAGGAATTGCCGAAAAGAGGCAGGAAGCGAACTACTGCGGAGAAATCAAATGGTTTGAAAGAAGGTCGAAAGAAAAAGCAGTTGCAGGATAGAGGAAAAGGAAGGAAGATGAATGGTTTCAAGTCTTGACAGAACGATAAGGAAAACGAAGAAGAAGATGAGGAAGCAGCGGAGAATGCAATCAATAACGAGCTGGGAAAGAAGCACTATGCAGAACAACAGGAACAGTCTAGGAGACGAGGGAGAATGAATAAGCCATAGCCAGAAATGAAATCCCATAGTATTAGGCAAATGTCGATACTTGGGGTAAGACTGTTCTTATTAGCATTTCTATATTTCAATATGTTTTTTAGCAGTATTTTCTGTGTGTTTTTTTAAAACTGGAGCAAACTAATTGTGTTCCACCATAATTTTCTTTCGACTCGCTGACTTGGTATCCAGCATAATGCCCATTGACGTAGAGAAAGGATTTCACAAGGGAACGCTCATCACGTGTACTCTGGCCATTACAGCTCAGAGTATCATGAATTTGATTATCCTTCCAACTCTACCATTCATGATTCAAATGTACTTTCCCGAAGTAAGTACTTTTGCATACTGGGCCATGTAGATTGATGTCAGTAATGTCAGCTACTACTCTGGTTTCTTGCTTTCTTTCTACTATCTTGGCCAGATACCAGGTTGCATCTTCTGGGGCTGGTATGCAGATCAGCATGGACGGAAGAAAGCTCTTCTGATCATTTCATTACGTATTTATCTCGATAGACTCGTTATTGCTAGTAAATACGGTCTGCATTTCTGGGCTTGGTATCAGTACGAACTATTACGTAACTCTAATAATCCGTCTAATCCACGGATTTGCTGATGGTTCACTAAATGTCACAAAAACGATGATTGCGGAATTATCAAATGAGCGCAATCTGCCTTTAGGAACTAGTTTTATCTTCATCGGAACAGCAGTTGGACGTCTCGTCGGTCCGTTAATCGGAGGTTATCTATCTCACCCCGAGAATTTTTCCTCTCTTGCTGATCGTGTCCCCATAATCCGCACGGTTTCTCCCTGATCTGCGAGTGACTCCTAGCACCCGTTCCTGCTCCCCTTCACTCTCTCGGCCCTCATGTTCCTGGTGGTGGTGGCGTCGGCGGTGCTGTTCGCAGAGGAGACCATTTCCGCGGAGGAGATGGAGACCTCTCGGCAGTGCAAGGAGGAGATGAAGCGCGAGCTGAGCGGCATTCTGCGCAAGGGGTCGAAGGACTACATCAACTCGCACGAGCAGCTGCTCCTCCAGTACCACAAGTACTCCAAGTACTCCTCCATCCTCAAGGAGCGCGACGTGCTGCTCGCCGTCGTCCTCTACACCATCCTCTCTCTCGCGCAGATGGCCTTCGACTCCCTGCTCTCCCCCGTCCTCGCCAATCGCATCGCCTACGGCGGCTTCGACATGTCGAGCCAGGAAATCAGTCTCGTTCTCGTGGTCGCGAGTCCCATCGCGCTGGTGACGAGTGCGGCTTGGGGGTTGGGTTCACCGTAGCCTTGTACTCGCCGTCGCTCCGCGAGCTGACCACCTACCGCAGGTCGATGATGGGCTGTCTGGTCGGACTCACCCTCTTCATGATGATCTACCCCGTCGAGTCGCTGTTCAACGCCTGCAGCGAGACCGTCGTCTTCTCGGTGGTCATCGTCATCTACTCCTCCTATCTCGTCTTCCGCTCGCTCGCATTCAAGTCAGTCCCAGCGGCCATCCTCACCTCTAGTCTCTGCATCGTCATCGTGTCGAACGTGTCCTACAAGGAGTTCCGAGGCACCATCATGGGACTCTCGCAGACCCTAGGTGGCTTGGGGCGTTTCATGGTCCTTTTGCGATTGAAGAGTGATTTGCAGGGTCCCTCTTTGCTCCCCTCGTTGTACGCCTGGAGTTGCCACATCCACAGCTTCCCTGTTCACCACGGTTTGCCGTTTTATGTAGGTTCTTTCACGGGGCTTGAGTGTAGGTTCTTGGATTATTGGGTGTCTGTGGATGCTTGACGGTTCATTTTCTATCTGATGTCTGCGACAAAGGAAGGGGCTCGATTACGTCTACTATCGTGCACAGTCATTAAGTTCTTTGTTTTATATAACTGTGTTTTGAATGTGTTTTTGAAACTCCCATTCCACTTCTGCAACTTCAAAACTTCACACTTTTATTCGTAGTGAATAATTTTGAACTTAGAGAGCAAGTAATATCTTTAAATAATGACCTACGATGTACAACAGGGGTTCCACAAGGGCACATTGTTCTCTTGTATTATGATTATTTTCTTCTGCTCCATGTTTGCGGTGATGATCATGCCAAATACTCCCTTTCTGATTCGGCTTTATCTCCCAGATGTATTTTGTACTGTCTGTTTTACCACCAGATATCGGCAGAAGATATTGGAACGTACACTGGCATCTTCACAGCTGCATATTTTGTGGGAATGATACCCAGTGCAATTGTGTGGGGGCGACTGGCCGATAGCTTTGGGCGTAAACCAACAATGGCAATCGCTCTAATATGTTTTTTCCACTTCGATTTCTTATGTGATAGTGAACGTGATTTGTATGGTTGCTTTGGGGTTCTCCTCCAATTTCAGCCTGAGTGTAGTGATTCGATTTATTCATGGTCTTATCGATGGAGTGATTCCGATTGCGAAGGCAATCATTTCCGAGATTTCGAACGAGAAAAACCTCGCTCTGGGAACCAGCTCGATTTTTATCGGAGCGTCTTTAGGAGGGTTCCTTCTGTTGCCTCTTTTAACTCTAGACTGGTGGGTCCCATCCTCTGCGGATATCTTTCTAAAACGGAAAACATCGCTTTTCTTGAGCCCATCTTCCCTATCTTCATCCAAGTCGCATCGGGTCGGTGCTGTCATCCCTAGAAGCCTTTCCTGCTCCCCATTCTCATCTCTGCAACTTGTGTGTTGTTGTGTATTTTCATCTTCCTCTGTTGCTCGATCGAAACGTTGACTGAAGAGGAACGATTGCACGCACAGAAGCTCCGAGACGGTTTGAAGGTGAGCTGCGTTCTCTCGCTCCTCCGTAGAAAGGGTTCAGCGGCATCCTCCGTAAGTCAATATCGAAGCGAGACATCGAAGAGCAGCTGCTCGTGGCTTTCAGCGAGCAGTCGTCTCCCCGCTACCTTTTCCGTCAGCGCGATTTCTTCCTGATGATCGTTCTCGAGGCTCTCCTCAGTTTTATTCAAATGGCGTTCGATACGATTCTCCCTGTGGCGTTGGCGTCGCCTGTGAGTCTAGGAGGACTTGAATTGGATAGCGATGCTGTCAATTTAGTAGTTGGTATGTCTTCTCCATTCCAGTTGTTTTTGAGTCGGTTTGTGGACGATGGGTGAGTTGTAGTCGTGCTGTCACCAATACTGAGTCGATTTGTCCTCTACAAGATACAGCTTGGGTGGGAATTTTTCCTCTTCTCATTGCTCGTGTGTGTGGCGCCTTTCGTTCTGATGCTAGGGGAGGCGGACACCATGATTATGGGTGGAGTGTTGATGGCCTACATGGCACTGCTGACTGTGATTCGATCACTGTGTTTGAAGTAAGAGTGGGCGAGTGATATCATGTAGCACCGCAATCGTGTTGTTTACAAATCTGAGCTACAAAGAGGTGCGCGGATTAATCATGGGAATTGTGCAGACAGTAGGAGGCATCTGCCGATTCTTAGGACCGCTGACTGTCCCTGCGTTGTATTCTTGGACTTGTAAACAGCACGGATGGATCAATTCAAGTTTCTGTTTTTACGTTGGTGTACGAGCGGTGAATCACTTGTAGTTGATGGGAGTGTGCGGAATGCTAAGTAGCATTTTAGTGATCTGGATATCTGATGGTACAAATAATGCTAAAGGATCGTTAAGAAGTACTTCTCTTGTTTGTATGAAACAGAAGACACGAGATGAATCTTGAAAAGACGATTCCACTGTTTTCCAGTTACATAGATTCCATTATCCGATGGATCCAACGCAATGCCATTCAAAACGGCATTCAAACGGTCGTTTGCACCTGTTGGCAGCTTTACCCAACGCACTAAGTCAGACAAGTCTATCCATCTGACCACTCTCCCCTGGCTCCAGTCAATGACAGCGATTTTGCTCATCATCCACACATTCGCGTACAACTGACCTGCGATCACTTCCAACTCGTTGAGATGCCTCACCTCATGGTCGTTCTCGTCCACGATGCACTTGCGCTCCTGCTCTTTCAGTGTCTGAGGGTCCCACACGTGGATGTTGCACGATCCGTCCGATACGAACAGGACTTCGTGGTCATCTACATGACCGAAGGCGGCACCCCAACCCTCTTTATTGCTTGTTTCGTACGAGAAAGAAGCGATCTGACGAAGCTTGTTCTCCTTGAGCTGATAGCGAATCCCCACCTGTTCCCTCCATGTCAGAGCGATTAGCTGGTCATCGATGAGTGCAATTCCTTCGCCTGCAATGAATACAACACACTGATATTACCAAATACATGACGAGGAAGCGATTTCCGAGAATAGACCTTCTTCTTCTCCGGATTATATACGGTGATATAGGAAGACCCGTATTTCCCACAACTCTCAACTATATTCCCGGTATTTGGGTCAACTAGCAAACCTTGACTGAATGTGAGGATAAGCGAGTCAACATACGTGAAACAGGAAGTATTATGATAGAATACTTGATCGATAACATATCCCTTCTCTCTTGTCACGCTTTCGTGATAGAATCCTGCCGCTTTCGTATCTGCGAGTTTTG
Organism: Blastocystis sp. subtype 6; assembly: GCA_000963415.1. Taxonomy (NCBI): domain Eukaryota; class Bigyra; order Opalinata; family Blastocystidae; genus Blastocystis; species Blastocystis sp. subtype 6. The sequence goes on along the minus strand of JZRM01000211.1, from coordinate 2,201 downwards.
TATTTAAGGGCTGTTTTAAATCATGATCTACTCTAACCTCCATAAATACATTCGTTTCATCCTACACTCGAGAGATCGGCAAACTAGCATACATTCGCAGAGACGTGGTAGAAAAGAGCCAACAAAATTAAGATTACTGGCATTAAGGAAACAAACAATACACAGTTCAACTTCATTATCCGACGTATCTTCAGGATCATAGGCCTCCAACTCCGGGACAGTCGGTTCTTCGTACTCTTCTCCAGGTTCCACAGGAGTCATATGCTCCTTGGCAAACTTGAAGATCGAGTCCACACTGGTGGTAATCTCCGCCTGGATGTACTCCTAGCAGTGAGTCTCTCCCCCCATCACTACAGTGACATCCTTCCCCTTCTGGAACCAAGCAGTGGCCAGATCTGGATTGATGTCGTAGTCAGCCTACTCATCAACACGTCGCAGCAGCTCTACGATAAACCCAGGATACTTGTTGCCGTTGAACCTGGCAAAAATCACGCCGTCCATGCCTTTTCTCGCAGCATTGACCTATCGATCACGTGACTCACGAAGAGCAACAAAGATCACTCGAAGGAAGTTGCACTTGATGCAGCTAGCGGAGTCAAACATGACCATCACGTTGTAATCGCCGTTCACGATGTAGTCGAAGTTCCACGGCGTCAATTCGACCTAGATGCGCAGCAGAGCAGATGACGTACGACTCGCTTTTTGGTGTAAATCACATCGAATTGCCGGATGATGTTCTCCCGGACCTGAAGCGCCTCGTACTCCGGGCTCTCCGGGTCCTTCAGTCTCTTCTTCTCCTCTCGAATTCGATCTCTCTCCTTAAGAAGTCCCTGATTCCCTTCCGCAAGAATCTACGATCAAGTCTGGCGGAAAAAGACACGAGTTTCATCACCTGGTAATACTTTCCAGTGTTGTGGAACTTCTTCCGCAGCTTCGTCGTCTCCTTCACGATCTCCTTGCGCTTCTCCTCGTCGTTCTACGATCAATCCACACGAGCACCGCAACAGTGTTCATGAAGCGATGCGCCAGAACATCCAACCGCTTTGTCCGACCGTACCGCTCGTTCATTCCCGCCATTCCGTTGATGTTCGTGTGCAAATGACGATTCAGATACGCTGTCATTCCCTCTCCGCGCAGCGACTTCAGGATCTCGCCGTCAAACTCGTTTCCCTTCGCGGGGAAGAAGCGGTACTCCAACACACTTTTTATCCCCAAATTCTGGCAATAGAGCACACTGTTCTGACAGTTGAAGCGAACGAAAATGGCTCCGTATTCCGACTAGAGGTGACAAGCGTGCAAGAGAGTCACGTGGAATGCATAGGCATTTCGGTAGAACGCAGGAACAACGAAGTGAGTGTGCTCATAGATAGGTGTATAGAACATCACGAACAGATTATAGGCAGGATGCTTGTTTCTGTAGGAGTCGAAATTGTCTTTAGTCAACTCTATCACGTAATCAGTGTAGTGCTTTTTTCCTGAGACTTCCGAAATCCACTCTGCCTATGATAGTCAGTTCTGCACACTCTATCATACAAGATTCTGCGCGTTGTGACTGCGATAACACTTTCGGTTTCCATCAAGGAATAAAAAGTACTGGGGATCTTCGTAGTCATCCAGCACGTCGAATTCTTTATCAAATTGAGGAACATCACCCAAAAAAGTCTCAAAAATTGTAAACTAGCTCAGTCAACAAATAAAAACAGTACACTCCTATCTCTCATGAAATTGAAATAGACTTTTCCAGTCCACCATCGGTCCTCATCATTATTGTTACTTCCAGGATTCTTTGCATACACCAGAACCATCGCCTTCTCACTCAACTTCCTTTCAAAAAACGTCATGTCCAGTTTATTTATCATCCTACAGAACAATCAGTTTAATAGCAGGTCAATACCCCGGGATAATCTGCCCATTAACAGCAAAAGCCGACACAAAGAACAAGAGAAGCAAACATTTCATGACTATCAATGTATGAGTTTTTAAATGATAGGCTGTGGCATTGGAAAGGTCCTCAAGACTGTGATATTGGATTGGGTTGTTTCGTATAATATAAGAGAGTAATAGAAATGTAATAATGAATTACATTGTAAAAAGTAAAACTTGGAAAAATCGCTTCTATAAGAGGAAGTTCCAAAATTTTGGAACTTTTCCAAAAAGCGATTTTCACAAAACCTTCAACATGTTGAGCGCCCTGCGATCTG